>LGSM01000302.1:0-38587 GCA_001314345.1 Phytophthora multivora
TGTGGGCGCCATTTGGACCAGCATTACTCCCGTGGCGTAAGCGAAAAGCAAGGAAGGGTGTGAGTGAGTAAATACGTGGTGTTCATTTCAGAAAGTGTCTACAAGCAATTACGAGTAGGCACACAGTTGAGGCAACAGGTACGAGTAGGTTAGTGCTGGTAACTTGCAAGGTCTCTAATGCATTTTTTTGCTTCTCCTCTTTCTACGTGATACATTGGGATATTTCTGATGCGGTTAGAATACGACTTCTTAAAGATTATCAATTCCTTATCCTTAGGGAAAAAAATACTACTTCAACGCGTGATATGTTTTACGGTTTTGGTATCCTGTAACATTTCGTGATAGCTACCTCGTGTGTGCGCAGTAATTCATATTCGTCTTGTATCCTACAGAGGTACCCCCTGAAAAAAAATCAATGCAAACAAAAACCATGAATTGGAGGTTAGCCCCCTCGAAGCTTCAGTGATCGCAGAAAACCCACATTAACGTTTCGGAAGTTGGCCAAGCAAAGCTTCTACTACGAACGTAGTGTATTCATGACTCATGAATAGTGTTTGAACCATTTTTCATTCAGTAACATGCAGAGGAAAGCTGGATTGCGAACTACATGTACATGAACATGTACTGTAATGCACTAGCACTGGAGTTTTTTGTTGTATATGTAGTCGTGTTCACAGATACAAGACAAACTGGTCTAGCTACTGTATATCCCGATGCAACATGAGCTGTCTGAACGACCTGTGACACTGAACACCACCGTTTCCGACTCAATTTACTTGTGAGCAGCCCCGACAGCATCAGCGACACTCTCATAGCCATCACGACGCAGTAGCGCCGCCAATTCCTTCTTGGCGCGCGGTACAGCCAATGGGCTCTCGTAGATTAGGCACGAGTACATCTGCACAAGTGAGGCACCAGCGCGGATCTTGTCGTACGCATCCTGACCCGTAGAGACGCCTCCCACGCCGATAAGCGGGATCGTACCCTTGGTCAACTTGTACATGTCGCCCAGCACCTTCGTGGACAAATCACGGACCGGAAGGCCACTAAGACCACCGGTTTCGACCTTAGAGACACCCTTAAGAGTATCCGGGCGGCTCAACGTCGTGTTGGAGACGACAAGGCCGTCCAGCTTGAGCTCGAGCGCCACGTCGGCAATGTCCTGCTTGTCGTCCTCCGTGAGATCTGGCGCGATCTTGACCAGCAGCGGGATGTTGCGTTTCTCCTGGGCAACGACTTCGTCACGAGCCTTAAGCACACGAACCAGAAGGTTCTGCAGCTGAATCTTGCCCTGCAATGTGCGAAGACCCGGGGTGTTCGGGGACGACACATTGACAACCAAGTAGTCAGCGTACTTAGCCAGAGCGTGCACCCCCAGGACGTAGTCGGATGCAGCGTCTTCCGTCAGCTTATTCTTGCCCAGGTTAACACCCAGTACTCCAGCACGATGGCCGTTCCCCTGTCGTTTGGCTCTGGAGTCCACATATCTCTCTAGGCGAGCTCCGACGTGCTCCAAGCCTTTGCTGTTGAATCCGTAGCGGTTAATCACCCCCCGGTCTTCATACAACCGGAAGACTCGCGGCTGGGGGTTGCCTGGTTGCGGCTTGGGAGTGACACTACCGATCTCCACACAGCCGAAGCCCATGTCCAGCATCCCTTCCATGGCCTCTGCGTCCTTGTCGAAACCGGCGGCGATGCCCAGCGGATTGGTGAACTCCAGACCTAACGCCTTGACGTGCAGCAGCTCCGGGTCGACCTCCGGGTCCTTGGGCGTCAGGCCGAAGCGCGCGCATTGCACTGCGATCTTATGGGCCGTCTCCGGGTCGAACAGCCGCACGACGGGCATCATTGGCTCGGCCAATTGGCGGATGACCCACTCGTGCGGGACGACGCCGTTCGCTGCCGCTACGACGGCCGCCGCGGCGCCGGTTCCTACAGCGACATAAGCGGCAGTGTGGAAGCCCGAGGAGGAGCCTGTGGCGGTGCTAAAGGACGCGGTTTGAGCGCAGCGCGTGGCGCGGCGGAACGCTGTAGCTACTCGCATGTTCGTGGACAATTGGAGACTGACGGCTGGCTCGGATCGTGTTGAGGCCTTTTTTTCAACTCTGTTTAATGGAGGGTAATCGGTTTCAACAACTATATATTTCTTTAGAGGAAATAACGTATTCAAAAAGCCAATGAGTGGTATCGTATTTGAGAATTTATTAGAAACTGGCGGTATGTTAGACTAGGTGCGAGTTCAAAGATGGAGCACTTCGTAGGTCATCATTCGCCATTTTCGCCGGGACGGAGTAAGCAGAGTTTGAGCACCGAGAGATTGGCGATGGCCACCAAGAAGCGCGTGTCGTATTTCTACCACCGTACGTACCGGTATTAGCACAGATGAAGCCTGGAGATGGGCGTTGGGGCTTGTGTGCACACGCCGCAAAGACCCAGCGACGACCGTGTGCTTTTTGGTTCTACTGTACATGTATCAAGTTGATACGCCATCGTCTTTTACTACTGAGAAGTATCTATTATAATGCGGATCTATTGCGTGTATGAACAGCTGAGGTGGGGCACTTCTACTATGGCCCGGGGCATCCCATGAAGCCGCACCGCATGAAATTGGCACATCATTTGGTAGTCAATTACGACCTGTACCAGAAGATGGACATCTTTGTAAGTAGGCACTGGCCGTACAGGTGGATGAGGTCGGAAACTGAAGCTTTGTTGGTCTTGGTACTTGATGTAGGAGCCGCATTGGGCGTCTGCGGACGAGATGAAGGTGTTCCACGCGCCAGACTACATCGAGTTCCTGCAGCGTGTAAGTCCTGCTACCCAGCGGGATATGGCGGTGGATCTCGCGAAATGTACGTCGCTGTGTCAGGGAGACAGACTACATGTAATGCTCAAATTGATGTTAATTGATGGATTCAGACAACTTTGGAGAGACGAGCGACACGGATTGCCCCGTGTTCGACGGAGTCTTTGACTTTTGCCAAATTTACACGGGAGGAACTCTAGGTGTGTGGGATGCAGAGTCTCAGGAGGAGAATGAAGAAGACTCAGAAGTGTTTGGATGATTTATACGAACAGATGCGGTGGCTCGCCTGAACTTTGGGCTGTGCGACATCGCGATCAACTGGTCGGGAGGTTTACACCACGCCAAGAAAGCTGGAGGATCGGGGTTCTGCTACGTCAATGATATCGTGCTGGGTATCTTGGAGCTGCTGAAGTAAGTTATGATTCTTAAGAGAGCTTACACTGCGCTAACATTGATCCTTTAACAGGTACCATCCTCGCGTTCTCTACATTGATATTGACGCACATCACGGCGATGGCGTGGAGGAAGCTTTTTACGTCACAGATCGCGTGATGACCGTATCATTTCACAAGTATGGCGACTACTTCCCTGGAACGGGTGATATTAAGGTACTGTATGCTATCGTGTTTCGCTTTATCTGCAGTACATTTGATTAATGTGGGGGTATTGTAGGATATTGGTGCAAAAAATGGGAAATACTACGCAGTGAACTTCCCACTACACAGTGGAATGGATGACGACAGCTATGAAAGTATCTTCAAGCCAGTGATTCAAAAAGTCATGGAGACGTTTGCCCCCTCTGCTGTGGTGCTTCAGTGCGGCGCTGACTCACTGACAGGCGATCGTCTTGGCTGCTTCAATGTAACTACAAAAGGCCACGGAGAGTGCGTTCGCTTCGTGAAAGGGTTCGGTCTCCCGATGCTCGTGCTTGGAGGTGGTGGCTACAGACTCCGCAATGTGTCCCGTGCGTGGGCCTACGAGACGTCGATTCTCGTGAACCAGGAGGTGTCCAACAACATCCCGTACAACGATTACTTTGAGTTCTACTCGCCAGACTTCAAACTACACCTGGTTGCTGACAAGGATCTCAAGAACGACAACTCGAGGGAATACCTGGAGAAGCACAAGTACGTTGATACGTGCATGAAATTAGCTCGGTATGGGTTTGTGATAATTGATACGAAATGTTGCAATAGGATCAAGATTTTCGAGAATCTACGCTCGATTACTGGCGCTCCAAGTGTGCAGATGCAGCAAGCCCCACCTGCCCGAATGTTACGAGAAGAGGACGAAGATGCGATGGACCCGGACAGTAAAACGGGGAACGGCGGGAAGCACCAGCATGAAGCAGAGTTCTACCACGACGAGCACGACCAAGACAGCATTGAGAATCCGGAGGATGATGGAACTGCGCCGGACGTCGTGCCCATGGACGTCGATTAACTAAAAACAGTACTGTAGACGAATATCATGATCTGCGATGGAAAATTGATTACTGCCGTGTTCGTCTACAAGATCGGACGAACACGGGAGTTACGCTAAGGCTTGACGTGCCTTTGTTGTCAATGTTTGGACGAACACAACTTGACATGCAGCATGAAAGACGCTTCTCAGATCTGATGGGTCTGATTCTGGTTACTCAGATCTGAGCGCATTGTAAAAAAACCATGTTGGTTACGAAGAGTATTTTTTAGCGATGTGTTTGATACAAATTCCAAGTTGGGGATAGTACTGTATTAATAGTACTTACTCGCTGCGTGAACAAGGTGCACTGCTCAAGTTCAAGACGCTCTTCTTTCCCAATGCACCAGCCCTCGCTCACTTCGCCATTTGCCTCGTCCAGTCCACGCTGAAATGCTGCGCCACAATCTCCATACTTTGTCCTCCCTCCGAACCCTCAAAGATTTCGACTATGTCATTGTCGGCGGGGGTTCGGCCGGTTGCGTCCTGGCGAACCGCCTCAGTGCCGACGCCTCCAAGTCCGTTCTATTGGTGGAAACGGGGCCGAAAGACCGCGGTCTCTCGGATTCCATCCGACTGAGTATGCCGGCCCTGCTGACTGCCAACTTCCTCGACGACCGGTACAATTGGAACTACGTGACGGAGCCCCAGCACCAGTTGAACGGACGTCGCATCACGTGGCCTCGAGGTCGAGTGCTGGGCGGTTCTTCGTCTATCAACGCGATGATTTACAACCGAGGCCACGCTCTGGACTACGACGACTGGCAGCAGTCTGGAGCGCACGGATGGAGCTATGCAGATTGTTTACCGTATTTTAAAAGGGCTCAGACCCATTCACTTGGCGGTGACGACTATCGAGGAGGGGAAGGACCTCTCCAGGTGACACGAAGACTTCAGAGAGACCAACCACTGTACCAAGTGTTCCTCGATGCTGCGCAAGAAGCAGGATATCCATTCACAGAGGACGTCAACGGATACCAGCAGGAAGGTGTGGGGTGGTTGGATCACACCATCCACAATGGAGAGAGGTGCAGTGTCTCGAGTGCGTATTTACCGGAATCCGTTTTGGCGAGGAAGAACTTGACGGTTCTCACCGATACGTTCGTGAACAAAGTGCTTTTCGAAGGGAAACGAGCCGTCGGAATCGAGGTCGAACATTTCCAACGCTCTAACGGAGAACCAAAGCACATTAGAGCAGCGAAAGAGGTGGTTTTATCCACCGGTGCGGTAAATTCGCCGCAATTACTGATGCTCTCGGGCGTGGGAGACGCCGAACACTTGAGAGAAGTCAGTATCCCTTTGGTGCACCACCTCCCAGCAGTCGGACAAAACATGGAGGAGCACCTTGGCGTATATCTCCATGTCGCGTGCACGAAACCCGTCACTCTTTACCACGCAACTCCGCATTTCCCCCATAAACTGGCGTGGATGGGGATCCGGTGGCTCGCGTCGAGGTCGGGGCCTGGAACTTCTTCGCACATTGAAGCCGGCGGATTCTTCCGGAGCGCACCGGGAAAGCGCCATCCGGATATGAAATGGCAATTTCTTCCAGGCGCCAGTGACGAAGACCGCCAGCTCCTGCGAGACGGCCACGCTATGATGTTGCACTGTACACCACTACGCGCGACGAGCCGAGGTTACGTCAAGCTGAGAAACGCCAATCCGCGCGAATATCCCATCATCCAGCCGAATTATCTGAGCACGGAGGAAGATCGCTTGGATATGCGAAATGGCGTTAAACTGACGCGTGAAGTTCTCAAGCAAGAGGCTTTCGACGACTACAGGGGTGAAGCCATTTCTCCAACGGATGAAGTGCAGTCCGACGCTGAAATTGATTCCTGGATCCGACAAAACGCTGGTACGGATTACCACCCGTCCAGTACGAATCGCATGGGCTTGGAGACGGATTTCAATTCGGTTGTCGACGTGGAGACTCGAGTTCACGGCTTAGACGGGCTGCGAATTGTGGATGCGTCCATCATGCCGAACAATGTGAGTGGGAATCTCAACGCTCCAACTGTCATGTTGGCTGAGAAAGCGGCTGATATTATCCTCGGCAAACCGGCGCTACCCAAGTCCGACGTCCCAGTGTACGAATCCAAGAACTGGGAGACGCGACAACGGTGAAAGTTGACATGTCACTTGGGTAATTTTCGCTTGTAGTCGTTGTTCAAAATCCGAATCCTTTTACGCACTCTGTGAGTCAGTTCAGTTTTCATTTTCCACTCCAGTGCGAAGATGACGTCCACCAACATCCCAACCGCGCAGCTATCGCTTGGGTTGCCTCCGATTACACAAAGGCAGTACCAGCCGCTTCTGGCCAAGCTTCGACGTCCAGACCTGGTGAATGCGCAAGGATTCATCAACGGCGAGTGGGTCGAGGCACGTGGAAATGACCACTTCACTGTTATCGGTAAGTGGAAGTGAATTTGCAGTGAAAACGATTAAATTTTCTCATTTTTTTTCTTGTGGAAGATCCTGCAACGGAGCAGGAAGTCGCGCGTGTAGCAAACATGGGCAGCGAGGACACTCGCGACGCCATTGCTGCAGCTACAGCAGCGCAACGTGAATGGAAAGAGACTACACCACCGGTAAACTGAATCCTGGTTCAGCACATTAAAATGTAGCCATGGTGATCATTCTCTTTGCTGTTTAGATTCGTGCGAAGCTGTTGAAACAATGGGCTGCAGCAATTGCTGCCAATGCCGAAGACCTGGTAATTATCGGGTGTGTTGAGGGTGGGAAGCCGTTACTAGAAGCCAAGTGGGAAATTGAGTTCCTCGTCGGTGTGATCGAGTACTTCGCGCACGAAATCGTTCGTTCCAGCGGATTCCTGATATCGCCGACTGATCCAACTCAGAAGATTCTGGTCATGAAAGAGCCTGCGGGTGTCTGTGGCATTATAACCCCTTGGAACTTCCCCTACGCGATTGTAGGGCTGAATCTGGGTGCACCATTAGCTGCCGGGTGCACTACCGTGGTGAAACCTGCAGGTGAAACGCCTCTCTCTATGCTTGCACTGGCTAAACTGGCTCAAGAAGTTGGATTCCCCCCAGGAGTTCTCAATGTGGTTACAGCTCCACGTGAAAGATCGGAAGAGGTGGGTCGGGAACTTACATCGAGTCCGGATGTAAAGAAAATCTCGTTTGCTGGCTCGACGAGCGTTGGCAAGTGGCTGATGCGTCATTCCTCTGATACAGTGAAGCGTTTGTCACTTGCGTTGGGTGGCAACGCTGCGTTCATCGTCTTTGAAGATGCCGAACTGGACAACGCACTGGAAGGGTTAATCCGTACCAAGTTCTGGAATACTGGCCAAGCTTGCATCGCCAGCATCCGTATCTTCGTGCATTCGTCTATTTACGAAAGCTTTTCTTCAAAGGTGGTGGAAAGAGTGAAGAGTTTAAAGATGGGGTTACCTCTGGAGGAAGGTGTGCAGCTCGGACCGTTGATCGGACATTCGGCTGTCAAGAAAGTGGCGGAATTAGTCGAAGATGCCGTGGCCAAGGGTGCTAATGTTCTCACTGGAGGGAAAGTGAGCCATCTTGGCGGGAATTTCTTCGACCCAACGGTCCTGGCTAATGTGGATGACTCGATGCGTATCTGGCATGAGGAGATTTTCGGTCCAGTGGTCTCGCTGTTTGAGTTTTCTAGTGAAGAGGAAGTGGTACAAAAGGCGAATAATACGACGGCCGGACTTGCTGGATACTTCTATACGAAGGATGTAGCCCGGATGTTTCGAGTTGCCAGTGCGTTGGAGTGCGGTATGGTTGGGGTAAATAGCGAATTGGCGACGCACGTTGGAGCTCCATTCGGCGGTATCAAGGAATCGGGAATTGGCCGTGAAGGTTCAGCCGAAGGACTGGATGAATATTTGCAGACCAAGATGGTTTGTATCGGCGGATTGTAACTTTGAACCCATGTTGGAAGTTTTAGTGGTAATGAAACCCAGGTGCGCCTTTCACGTTTCGAAACGTATCAGTCCGTACTTGTATCAGCTAACAGAGCGAGCCGTCTTGCGGTAACTTCACTTTTCATTATCGCTTTTGCACTCCAAGCCACGTTTCAACTCTACCGATGAAGTTTATACAGTTCGTTCTTGTATTTTCAGCTGTCGCTACCCACTTGGCTATGGCAGAAGACCCTCAATTCACCTACAAATACGATACCGAAGCATTGAACCCACTCGAATGGGCAACAGGATATCCGCAATGCGGTGGCTCGAGACAATCACCTGTCGACATTACGGAATCCAAACTCTGCAGTGTGTTTATTCCTCCCCCCGTATCGTTTGCTGGTACATGTCCAAAATTTAACATGACGGTGGACTCGGAAGCTTTCAAGGCTGCAGTGGACGGAGGTGCGTTCACTTGTGTGGTAAATTACAGACGTGTACGCTAATACCTTATATTTATCACCTTGTAGGCAATTGTACAGCTAACTTGGAGGGGGAGACGTACAATTTCGCTCAGTTTCACGTCCACACTCCGTCCGAGCACACCATCGACGGTACGGCGTTCGATGGAGAGATCCACTTTGTGCACAAGAAAGCCGATGGTTCAGCAGCACTCGTGGTTGGACTTTTCCTCCAGAAAACCCATGAAAATGATACGGAGCCAGCGGTGGATGTCATTGTGGACGCTATGAGCGAGGTGACAACGGACTCGACGACCCCTATGACCATGTACGCCTTGTACATGTAGATACCTAGTCAATGCTGCGTGAACACTAACTTCGTCTTGATTTCCATTTACTTTTGGCTTCCAGAGGGTCCTATTCGGCGCTTCTCGGTACTTACCTCAGCCAGGGCCACGTCTTCAACTACGTTGGGAGTTTGACCACTCCACCATGCACCGAGTTCGTGGATTGGTGGGTGATTCGCACACCTGCTCGGATTTCGTCGGCCCAGTTCGATCGCATCGTGGAAAACCTCGCCGAGCTGCATATAACGGATGAAGGGAAGAACGCACGCCCAGTGCAGCCTCTCAATGGACGGGCAGTCATAACGTATTAAACTAAGTAGAAGTATTGTTGTTCTTTCCTTTGGTTTCAAAAGTAGCTTTATTATTTTCCATATTGAAGAGAACTTAGGTACTTTTCTCAGGCTGATTCTGGGTTCTGGATACCTCATAACGAAAATAGTACTAGTACTTAAGTAAACGAGTCTCAATCGGGGCTATGTTAACTTCCACCTACGCGCGATATCGTTCACGCTGCAGTCTTGCGTGCTCATCGTTAATGGTTCAACATTCGTCAGATATCCAGGATTTGAATTGACCTGAAGCGTCCAACTGACGCATATACCTTTCGCCCAATAAGGTACTCAAATATCTTATCGACCTTTTCGACGAGTTGATCCATTTTCGATGCCCATTCCGAAATGACCATAAGCCATAGCGGGATTAAATTTGCCGGCAAATGCACAATCGCATTCTACATCATCGCGTTCACCGGATGAGAAAGCGTGACCACTTTGATTCTCTTCTTCTCTTGCTCAACCATTCTCAATTCCGCCTTGTAAGCCCTAAAGCCCAATGAAATCCACACTGGTTGTCGCTGCTATTGCTCTAGCGCTAGGTGTTGGCGTTGCAGCGACTGAAAGTCCCACCTTTACGTATCGAAATGATTCAGGATCTTCAAGTCCGCTTCAGTGGCCTAAGCATTACCCGATGTGTGCTGGTTCCAAGCAGTCCCCAATCAATCTAACCAACTCGACCAACGCACACAGTCCAGCCCCACTCAATTTCTCTGGATCATGCCTCGATTTCAACATGACAGCAACGTCAGAATCCTATACTGGAATTGTGAATGGAGGTATGTTTATGACTTGCACATTTTCTTGCTACAGCAAAACTGGTAATGAAAGCGTAAGTTTCATCCAGGCAATTGCACGGTAGCTACAAAGTTATCCGGATACAAGTTCGCTCAGTTCCACCTACACAGTCCGTCTGAGCACACTGTCGACGGCAAGGCGTTCGATGGAGAGATTCACTTCGTGCACAAGAAAGCGGACGGCTCAGCAGCACTCGTGGTCGGACTTTTTCTCCAGAAAACCGATGGTGGTTATACGGAGCCAGCAGTGGATGCTATCGTGGACGCCATCAGCGTTGCGACGACGAATTCCACGATCCCTAAGGCTTTGTACGTACATTTCTTCAAACTTTAGATTGTCTCGAATTTCATTTTTTTTTTTCTTCCAGAGGGGCATACTCCAAGTTACTCGGCTCCTACATCAACAAAGGCCACGTCTTCAACTACGCCGGTAGTTTGACCACTCCACCATGCACTGAGTTCGTAGATTGGTGGGTGATTCGCACACCTGCTCGGATTTCATCGTCCCAGTTCGATCGCATCGTGAAAACCCTCGCTGAACTCGAGATCACGGATGAAGGGAAGAACGCGCGTCCAGTGCAGCCTCTCAATGGACGTATTGTCACAACGTATTCACTATAGTGAGGAATACTCAAGCTTGCAAGGAAGACAGATAAAAAACTTATATAATTGATGCTGAAAGGGCTGAGATTATGCCTTGTCCCTCATTCTTCTGTGGCATTCCGTGACAATTGGCTTCTACGTCGAACTACGTGGAAATGAATTACTGTCTCTTGTGTCTTGTCGCGGATTCTGATTGGCATTAGCGTCCCAGAAGAAAAGTATTGCGGTCTCTTCGTTGGCCATTGTCGAATTAGCCTCGTCAAGTGAAGATGCATTCTAGCGTTCATGATCACATGCGCCACCACGTCGGGCAGATACTGCAGTCGCTGGGAAACCCTGACCTCGTGCGTTTAAAAGGCTTTATCAATGGAGAGTGGGTGGATGGACGAAGCGGAGAGTACTTCGCAGTTGTAGGTAAGCGTCAAACGTTTCGTAATACGCTGCGAAAACAAAGTTTTTTTTTATAAAATATTCTGGTCTACATGTAGATCCTGCAACCGAAGGAGATCTCGCTCATGTGGCGTGTATGGGGAAGGAAGAAGCTCATGAGGCAATTGCTGCTGCATATGTAGCCCAACGCCGTTGGAAGAAAGTCACCCCACCTGTAAGTTTTAGCTCTACAAAGTTGTTTAAACTCTGAAATGTTTTAACATATGAAAATGGTATACAGGATCGCTCAGTAGTGATGAAGAAATGGCACACGGCGATCGTGGAAAACGCTGAAGACCTAGCGATCATTGCGTCTTGTGAGAGCGCTAAGCCACTGGAGGAGGCGAGGGCGGAGGTGGCTTTTACTGCTGGAATTATCGAGTACTACGCGCACGAAATTGTTCGCACCAGTGGATACTCGGTCACCCCTTCGGATCCCGACAAAATGGTATTCGTCATGAAGGAGCCTATTGGTGTGTGTGCTATCATATCTCCTTGGAATTTCCCTTACGCAACGGCAGTGAGAGCTTTGGCACCTTGTGTGGCTTCCGGTTGTGCTGCGGTGGTAAAACCTTCTGGTAAAACCCCGTTATCCATGTTGGCTCTTGCTAAACTTGCGGAAGATGCTGGAGTACCAGCAGGGGTTGTCAACGTGGTCACCGCTCCGAGAGGTAGCCATTCTGGCATTGGAAAAGAGCTGACGGGGAACCCTGACGTCCGTCTGGTTGCGTTTACTGGGTCGACCTTAGCGGGTAAAAAGCTGATGAAACAAGCGTCCACTACAGTGAAGCACGTCGTTCTTGAACTTGGTGGGAACGCCCCATTCATCGTATTTGAAGATGCTGATCTTGAAAAAGCGCTGGATGGGCTTATTGCCGCTAAATTTCGCAATAGCGGGCAGACGTGCGTCACTGCTAACAGAATCTTCGTTGAGGCGAACATTTTCGACAGATTTTCCGCTAAACTCGTCGAACGAGTGAAACACTTGAAGATCGGCTTGCCGTTTGAGCATGGAGTGCAACTGGGACCTCTCATTGGACCTGAAGCTGTTGAGAATGTGGCTGGAGTAGTCAAAGACGCGGTGAAACGCGGTGCCAAGGTGTTAATCGGTGGCAATAGGAGCGATCTGGGCAAGAATTTCTACGAGGCGACGGTGCTAACGAACGTCAACGAGAAGATGCGCCTCTGGAAAGAAGAAATTTTCGGTCCAGTGGTTCCGTTGTTCCCGTTTTCGAGCGAGGAGGAAGTCATTCGCAAGGCAAACGACACGGACGTTGGGTTGGCAGGATATTTCTACACACAAGATGTTTCTCGTGTCTTTCGCATTGCCGGTAAGTTGGAAACTGGGATGGTCGCAGTCAATGCAGGGGCGGTCTCGATCGTCCAGGCTCCTTTTGGTGGTGTGAAGCAGTCGGGAATTGGTCGTGAAGGATCACACGAGGGGCTGGATGAATACCTCGAGTCGAAGATGGTTTGCATTGGCGGTCTTTGACTTAAAAAGAGGTGAGGTACATGTACCGGTACGTGTTGAATAGGGAGTTGACTTTCCGAAAAATATCACACGGGATTCATTTTTAAGTTTTGATTAGTACAGTTTACATGGACTCAGGAAATCGTGCATTTTTAAATGTTTTTTTTTAAAGTAAAGCGATTTGCTGTGTTACACAAGCTGTGTATCAAAAACATACAGTTGCTCACGCACTGTACAGATGACCTTCCTTTCCCCAGTCACTGGGCCAGTGGGGATGAGATGGTACTGTACCTTGGAACATAACGCGGAACAACCTACAGCAACTTGCGCAACTACCAAGATTGTGTTCCTTAATTAAGAAGTGAAACGTAAGCTTAGTCTATTCTTTTTTACGAAAACATTTGTATGTAAATGATTCTTCTTATAATCCCACTCACTATACATGCATTATGGCCGTCTTTCTCTTCATTCGTTTGAGAAACGCGTTAAATACATGTACATACCGCACCATTATTAAATGCTGTAGAGTACACATTCTATCGCAGGCAAGTCAACGCTGCTGTCAGCAGGATTTCTAACGAACCACATGTCAGATCTAGGGTCAGCTTGCATCTCAATCGGTCATGGGATTCAAGATACGATGTGCGATGTGCTTGTGGGCATGAGTCTTGCCTGCTGGCGTTCCTGCACTTCGCATTTTGCTCACTAACGCCGACGTGACCATGCGTGTGCTCGGTGCTATTTTCTCGGCCCTGTTCCTTGTCGCGGGGATCGATGGCTCAGCGCTCGTCAACCCTGGCAACTCCGGCGTTACCTTCCCTGTCAATCGTAACTCTCTCACTGTGGAGACTGTCGCTTCGAAAAGGCTGTTGAGGTCGTACGAGGCTGACAGTGCAGATGAAAGCGACGAAGAGAGGGCTGGTCAACTCAGCGTCCTTGATGAATTCGCCGCCAAAATGATGCAGAAGCTGTACAGGAATCCTTCGGACGTTTTCAAGCAGCTAAAGCTGAAAGACGCGGACCTCGAGAACAATTCGGTGTTCAAGGGCTGGCTCGTGTACGTCAACAAGTTCCGACAGGCCAAGGGCGTGGAGAACTTCCCCGACCAACAACTGTTCAACTTGTTGCAGCAGTCCCAGTATCACCAAAGGGATCTGGTGCCGCTTTTCCAGTCGCTTACACATGTCCAGGGCATGAAGGACCTCGCTCGGACGATGCAGCTCAAGCTGTTCCAAGCTGCGACCCCGCAGACCCGCCAGTTGATGAACAAGGCGTGGCTGCAAGGCTTAGACACTTCGGATGATGTTTTCCACATTTTAAAACTCCAAGATGATGTCTTTGGCGACTCCAAAAAGCTGGTCCAGTGGCTTCAATTCTCCGACATGTACAAGGCGCAGATCACCAAGTCGTCGTCCTGGCTGGATGAGCTGAATCTTGTGCTGAAGACGAAGAAACCAAACCAGCAAGAGACGCAGTTTGGTCTTCTCTTCCAGGCGCTCAAGAAGAAGGAAGGCATGGAGACGATCGCTGGGAAAATGGAGTCGCAACTCTTTCAACGGTGGATGAAGATGGACTCCATGACGCCGGACAAAGTTGGCTCGATGCTTGGAGGCTCTGCGACGACAAATTGGAAGCGCATTTTCGAAAGACTCGAGATCACGGATGAAAAGTACATTTTCCTCAAGGCGTACACGGAAGCGTACGCGGCAGACCGTGGCAGTACCGTATTGAAGAGCGTGGAAAAGCTGTTTGCCGACAATAAGCCAGTGGCTGCACTTGAACGAGCAATCAAGGCCTAGTGTTTCTTCTTTTATTGTTATATTCTTTTCGGAAAATACATGTAAATCTTGGCTGGGTTATCTCTTCTGATGATTCACGTAGCGAAGTGCCAGCAGCGAGAGCAAACGAAGTCCTGCAATCCAAAGGATTAAAATGCCGACATTCCTCCAGATGTCGCTGTGTTTGACGAGATAATTCATCTCCAGGTACTCCTTCAACGTCATCCCATCCGGTAAGCTTGGAGGGGTCCCGGTCATTTCTTGGCATCCTCGTTGGCTACCGTCGCCGTCACTGGGGCAGTCGCCAAAAACAATCGCCGCGAGGCTGGAGAAAGCGTATTTGTTCGGAACAATGTAGTAAATCCACTTGTAACCGCGAGGAATCGACACCGCCGGAGGGTTAAATCCAGTGAAAAGCGTGCAAATGATGTTGATGGTCACCATGAAGACAGTCGCCACCTCCAGACTCGGCAGTAGAAATGCCAGGAACTGCCCGAAGTAAGCCATGAGTAGAATAATCAACGACAAATTGAGCCAGAAGGTGAAGAACGCCGCGACTCCAGTGAAATCCGCCATTGGATAGAAGATGGCCATGAACAGAAGGTTGGAGCCGAAGCAGTACGGGATTTCCACCAGTGTAGCGCCCACAAAGTACCAGAACGCGTTATACGTTTGCGAAGCTCTTTCACGGTAGAAAACGGACTGCTCCTTGCACGTGATAGGCAGAGAACCGTTGAACGTGATGATGTTCATGTTCACTCCTGCCATGTAGACCATCCCCATACCGGAGTTGACACCCTGGTAGGAAATATACTCCGTGTCCAGATACGACAGACCGAGTGAGAGAGCCAACACCAACGCCACGATAATACGCGTCAAATTGAAAGTTGGTGTGCGCCAGTACATGTCAAACCACCTCTTCGTCAAGAATTTGGCCTGTGTCCAATTACTTGCTGCTCGTTTGCGCTTGAACGTTAAAGCAGGGATGAAACCAGACGGTCGAGTCACGCCTTCACGGTCCAGATTGACCTCCAGTTCGCGATAGTGTTCGCTTGACTTAAAGTGCGACACAAAATCCGTCTTCCCGCCATTGCCATTGCCCACACCGGCACCGATGACTTCCAGCATCCACGTGGCTGGGTTGTAGCCATCTTCCAGCTTGGCCACACCGTCAATTGCCTCCAAGTACTGGACCAAATTCGACGCTTTCTCGCCCAGATCTCCACCGAAAACCATCTCACCGCCACGTTTCAGCAGCAAAAGGCTGTCGAAAACGCTGAACACCACTGCAGACGGCTGATGAATCGTGCACACAATGGTTCGACCCGTGTCTGCTACTTTGCGAACGCCGTCCATAATGAGCTTAGCAGAACGCGCATCCAATCCGCTTGTAGGTTCGTCCAGGAACAGGATACTCGGCTGCGCTGCTAGCTCCACACCGATCGTCAGGCGCTTCATCTGCTCAATGGAGCTGCCTCGGATGATCTGATCGGCTATCGGGTGCAAGTCCAGTAGATCCAAGCACTCGTTCACCGAGTCGTACTTCTGGCTGTCGAGGACGTCTGCGTCTTGACGTAAGAAAGCGCTAAACGTAAGTGCTTCACGGAATGTCGAAGCATCCGAGTGAATGTCCATCTGCTCGCAGTAGCCCGTGGCTCGGCGGATGGCAAGTTCCGTAGCTGGATGTCCGTTGAGCAAGATTTCTCCTCGGATTCGTCCACCAGTTTTCCGCCCAGCGATGACGTCCATGAGGGTGGTCTTACCGGCACCGGAGGACCCCATGAGTGCGGTGATAGTACCAGGTGAAGCAATTCCGCTGACACCCTTTAGCAGATCGATGGTCGCTTTTGAGTTTGTAGGGTCTGCAACAGAGTACCACAAGTCCTTGAAAGCCAACGTCACGGGGATAAAACTGGTTTCAGCTGGTTGTGTCATCGGAATCGAGGTCTCGCTGTTGGAAGACTGGGCTTGGGCCTTTGGAGTGGCCGTAAGAACGTAGTTACTGGGAGTTGTTGGTATTCCTTCAGCATGGTCAGCTTTCAACGAAATCTTTACAGGTTCTGCCGTACGCCTGTACTCGAGAATGGCCCAAGACAGCACCATGAACATGGCGTACATGCCAACCAAATAGACGATTCCAAGCCAAAGCCAGAGCTCTTGCATCGGTACGTCAAAGGAATCTAACGAGAACTCGCTCATCGTCATGCCGTACGTCTCACAGTAGTCGACGCCTTCGTACTCGCACACCTTGAAACGGGAATTTGTGTACTGATTCACTGCGGCTGCTCGGAGACTCCAGGCTTGAGGGCTGATCCAGTACATCCAGACCAAATAGTCCGGCATCTGCCCTCTGGTGATCACAAACCCACTGAAAAGAGTCGTGAAGTAGAGTGAAAGCTGAGCCAGCGGACCGGCCACATTCATATCAGGCAGCACGGACGCCAGGAAGAAGAACAAGGCTGCAAACGTCATACTCGTGAGGAACATGACCAGCTCGAACAGGATATACCCAGCCGCAGTTGAGACGAATCCACACATCCAATAGATGATCGAGCCGAAGAGAAGCGCCTCCAGTAGCGCAAGCGGGATCTGACTCACAGAAGTCGCCAGAACAAAGGAAGAAGTCCGGAAGAAATTGGCTCCGCGCTGTTTGTTAAACACGTCTCGAAGGTCCATGAAAATTGGCATCTGCGAGGACTGACCGACTGTCACGAAGTTGATGGCCACGAAGACCATCCCAATAACCACCTGCGCATCTGTGGAGTCGAACTGGTAGAACGTACTACCGTTCAGTAGTCCCAGTAGAACCGACATCAGCACTCGGCTTTTCAAGAGCGCTTTGTTACGGAGAGCTATCGTCACTTGTCGACGGATCAACGTCATCGTGCCATCCCAGAAATTCTGCTGGAACTCGGGAACTCGATCCATAAACTTTTCCTTATCTGCAATGAGCAGCGCATCCAGTGGTGAATCTAATTCACTCCTAATATGGTCTCGAACTGCGGACTTCTGAAAGGCGTCGCTGAATTCACTCGCAGTACTGGGACAGTCTCCCACCTCGTACTGATGCTGCTTGTTCGTACCGAGATCCAGCAAAAAGTCGGCCACGTCTCGATTCGCAGGACAATTAAACCCCAGACTCTCGAAGTATTCCAACACATGAGTGCGAGGGCCTTGATACATCACATACCCGTCGTTCAACAAAATCACGTCGTCAAAGAGATCGAACACCTCCGGAGATGGCTGCAAGAGCGAGATCACCACCGTCTTGTTCAGTGTCTTGGCCAGACTGCGCTGCGTCGAAATGATGTCGAAAGTAGCGGCGCTGTCGAGTCCCGTGCTGATCTCGTCCATAACCAAGACAAACTTGTTCCCGAAGGCCATCTCGCCCGTAGTCACCCGCTTCCGTTCGCCTCCCGACACGCCCCGCAGCATCGCGTTGCCTAGGATCGTGTTCTCACAGTTCTCAAGGCCCAGCTGTCGGATCACCACGCCCGGGTAGTACTTGTACATGGCTCGAAGTACATTCAGAGCAGTCTGATTCTGCCCCAGCGTGCCGTGAGAGTACAGATCCTCCTCTTGCTTCGATAACTTGCCTCCCGCACAGGCGTGGGCGAACTGGAGTGTCTCCTTGACCGTAAGAGTAGGGAAATGCTTGTCTTGCTGGTCGACTAGAGACACGAACTGCGGCAGTCGAGCGCGCAGATCTTCTTGTGGGACGCCGTTGTACGTCACTTGACCGTCCACTGTCACTCGTTTTCCACTTGGGGCTCGTCCACTCAAAATCTTCAACAGTGAAGACTTGCCGGAGCCTGGTTGGCCAAGGACCAGCGTCAATGAACCAGGTTTCAGTACACCGCTCACGTTACGTAGAATCTCCTTGGTCACCACGTGCTTTTTGGCGCTCAATCGAAGCCCGGCCATCTTGACAGTGTTTGTGAGTGTGGGTAGCTCCAGTTTACGGTCGGTCTCATCTTTCACCACGACGTCGGCGGAGATGGAAACGTCTTGGAAACGCACTTCCATCCGCGGCATTTGTTGACCTAACGCAGCTTCAGCGTATTTGCCGACGTGCTGATGCAACCCGGCAGACCCTAGTACCATTAGTGCATCGGCACTGTCATACCCGATGGTTCTTGCGTCGTCCAGAGTCTCTGTAATTTCACTTGAACTGGTCGAAGCGTCCATCGCTTGACGTCGGTCGTGCGTCTAAGGGAGATAATGTGAGAATGACCACTGGAGTGAGTCGAGCAGTGGTAATGGCGGACAACATCAACGTCGGTTTTGCATCTCGAAAAGTACCTGGTTTTGAGAATGGCCTGCATAATCATCTGCCCTGGATAATCGTTACACGTAATACACTATACAACAACTTGCCATGGACAAGACACTTTTTCGATACATGTACAAAACTGTCGCTGCTCTCCGAGCAACAGACCAAAGCACACGCGTTGATCATCATCAACATGTGACTCGTAGGTCTTCAGAGTGACAAGAACAAATATTGTTGTGGTCCACCTCATCTTATAAAAGTGCTCACATTCTTTGTTTTAAGCTTTTACCCAAAGGATGAAGCTGCGTATCCTGACTTTCAACCTTTTCTTCGACGAGGTGGCGCGCTCCGTGCGCATGAAAGCCATCGGGAGGCTAGTAGAGCACTTCCGTCCTGCCGTTATCGGCTTCCAGGAGGTCACGCGCGACGCTCTGAGAATGCTCAAGACGCAGCAATGGGCAAAGTTTTACGACTGCAGCGTCGATACGGCTCCTCCCTTCCAAGAGGCATATTTTGTTGCTCTTTTCAGTGCATTGCCGGTTAAATCGCTTGAAACGCATCCGTTTGCTAATACGGGGATGGGCAGGGAGTTGGTGATCATGCAGGTGGAACTCATTCCAGGCAAAACCCTCTTCGTTGGGACGTCCCATTTGGAGAGCTTGCCCCAATTTGCAGCTCCCAGAGTGTCCCAATTGAAGGAGTCCTTGACATTGCTGCGGGACCGAGTGAACAATGCTGGGAATGACGAGGTGGCGAGGGTTGGTGACAAAAGACAGAGAAACAGCAGAGAAAGTACCTGTTTAGGAGCTGTGTTTATGGGGGACACAAATTTGCTGAAGGCAGATATGAAGCTACTTGACCGACGACTTGCAGCCTTTGCAGATGTCGATGTAGAGTTGGCAAAAAGCGGGAGGTCCAAATGTCGAGATTGTGGAAACGCGATTGAAAAAGAGGCCGTTCGGGTGGGTAAAATGATGAAGAGCACGGTGACAGGAGGAAAAACGATGGAGATCAGAGTGTGGTTCCATGAAAGCTGTTTCTTGGATGCTACGTCGACGACGGATGATGAGAAGAAGCTGGTAAAACGACTTGCCTGTAAGTTACGAGGAGAAAAACCAGACCAGGATGACGAAGAGTTGGATCTGGTACGTTTTGTTTTAGCTGCATGGGGGAATTGGACAAGTTATTGTGGATCACTAATGGTGATACCTTTCTTTTTCACTTTAGGCGACGTTGGGGCTGCCAGGAGGGTGGAAGGATTTATGGCTGTCAGTGCCGGGTAACACGGACGAGAACGGATATACTTTTGATGGTGCACGCAACACTCTTGTCACGAGCCGATCGTTTCGCAGTCGATTGGACCGCATGTACCTGTATTCTGCACCAAGCGACGGAGAAGCTCAAGTTGAGCTTGATGAAATTGTGATCGTGGGTCAGCAGAAGATCGCTGAAGGCTTGTGGCCATCTGACCATTTTGGGCTGCTCTCCACTTTTAACATTTCCGAAGACGACAACAAGGAAACTGTTGGTGAACCTGATGGAAAGAAGAGATCGAGTCAAACGGTGGCGGAATCAGATACTGGGTCGAAGCATACTCCAATTACGATCGATTAAGCAGAACTACTGGAAAGTAGTTTTTGTGAATTGGGTCGGGCTGGTGGACAAGAACATATTTTTACGAAAATCCTGCTTCGCAACAAAAGCACTTTTCTGGATGTATCGCGATTTTTTTCTCTCTCCAGTGCATCATGGCCCATTCCTTTTCATTGCAGCAGCCAGCGCACCTTCCGGGTCGTTGTTGACGAACAACATCTTCACCTTTTCCACCGGCTTTTCATTGAGGCGTGTCGCGTATTGCACGGTGTACGTTTCCAGCGCTTGAAACCTGGGATCACTCTTCGGTAGACGTACAACAGTTTTCCACGAACCATGCGGACTCACTACCAGAGAACCGAAATCGTCGGGGGGGAGTTTCTTAACGTCGATCCATTGGCGGAACAGACTCGTTTGCATATTCTCTGCAAGTGTCTTTAGGTCCGGGGTTTTCTTGAGAGATTGAAGCAGCACGCCGAACTTTCGTGACTGGACGCTGTAAGTCGCGTCCAATATGAAGAGCGCCGCCTCCGTGTCGGAAAAGGCGCTGTCTCCCATCTTGGCCCTGTACAGTTTGACGTACTTGAGCCACTGAATTGCCATCGGGCTGTCTTTCAAGTTGCGTCTGGCAAGGTTTAAAATGGCGAAAACTTCCTGGGGACTTTCACGAGACGCCAGCCACACTTGATTCATAGCATCGTGAGTCGACGTTGAAGCCATAAACACTTTTCTCTGCATTGTGTCGGCAAAATTCTTCATTTCCGGAACTTTCTCATTGAGTGGAAAGCTGCTACCAAGTCGTCGTCAGACTTAGTAAACAGTAGGGCAAGCATGGAGTTCTCCGAGAAGAGAGAGTCGCCGTACTTCTCCCAGTACTTGTGCACGTACTCAACCCACTTGAAGAACGCTGGATTATCGTCGAGTTTTGTGCTGCCCTTTGCTAGATGGAACGCTTTATAGACCACTCTCGGATCCGTCTTCATCTTCAGCGTCAGCTTGGAAACCACTTGATCCACGATTCCCCTCTCTTCGTTGCTTTTGTCGTTGTCATGGGACCTCAGAGACCTTGCGCTTATGGTGTTCTTGTACGTGACGTGCGATCCAGATTGAACGAGATGATCGGAAACAGAGAGACTGGCATGGCCCTGATTACTGAGCGATGAAGCGCTGTTCGTTCCGCTGAGCAATATGACAGCCATGAGTATACAATCTAGACGCATTCGACTCTTGTTGTGTAAGTTCCTGGATGGTTGCAAGCAAAATGTCTAGTGGCGGCTGCCTATCAAAATATACTCGCCAGCATATGTACTGTAACGTAGTCGCGGAGCAAGATAAACGTTCGGATCTGAGGGCAACGTGCTTGACTGTCATCACAAGCTGCGATATACTTCAAGATATTCTGCGGTTGCTATACCAGCCTAAACCGGATTAATTCCGTGGTCCGGTACACACCGGTATGTACCGATACGTATCGGTGCCAATCTGCCTCCGTATGGTCCGGTATGTACCGAAACACACCGGTATGTATCGATATGTATCAACATCTCTGTGGGCGTGATTGTGGTGAAAAACGCCAACCTCTCCGATTACAATATGATCCTGTTCGGAAACCACTAGCTTCACTGCTACACGTTTTTCAATATAACGTTACTCCTCATTGGCTCCGTCGAGATTTTTTTTTCCCTATCTCTGCCTTTGCGGAGCCCTAGTATTTAAGTACCAGTACAGGTACAGCTTGAATAATTGCTGTAACAGTTCATTATATTTAAACGTTTTAGCGCTTAAACATATAAACAAATTTAGCCTAATCGTATCTAGTAGAAAACCCTCATAAAAATAAATGGGTACAATATAGTGGTACACTCCACACTACACCATTCGCCCCGACACCAACATGGCCAGCGCCACTAAGAAGCGCGTGTCGTACTTCTATCACCGTGCGTCCGCCCTCCTGCTTTCCTTCCCCTCTTATACACACTAACACCTTGTTCTACCCTTTGTGGTCTATTCAGCTGAGGAGGGACACTTCTACTATGGACCTGGGCACCCCATGAAGCCCCACCGGATGAAACTAGCGCATCATTTGGTGGTTAATTACGACCTGTACCGCAAGATGGACATCTTCGTACGGGCACATTTCAGTGTACTACACTGGAAGGTAGATGTCTAACTCTGTTCTACCCCGTTCTACCCCTATAGGAGCCGCACATCGCGTCGGCTGAGGAGATCAAGAACTTCCACGCCCCGGACTACATCGATTTCCTACAGAGAATTAGCCCCAGCAACCAGAAGGACCTATCGTCTGAGTTACAGAAGTGTACGTTCACGTAATTTGGTAGAACGAGGTGGAAAAGGCTGAAGTTTTATCCGTTTTGTAGTCAACTTGGGCGAATTGACGGACTGTCCGGTGTTCGACGGCATTTTCGACTTTTGCCAGATTTATTCTGGAGGCACACTGGATGCTGTAAGCAGACTGAACCACGGACAGTGTGATATCGCCATTAATTGGGCGGGAGGACTCCACCACGCCAAGAAATCGGAGGGATCGGGATTCTGCTACGTGAACGACATCGTGCTGGGCATTCTGGAGTTGCTGAAGTACCACCCGCGCGTACTGTACATTGATATTGATGTGCACCATGGAGACGGTGTGGAAGAAGCCTTCTACGTTACAGATAGAGTCATGACCGTGTCGTTCCACAAGTACGGCGACTTTTTCCCGGGTACTGGAGACATCAAGGTACGAATTAGTTAGGGTTCTGTAGTTTCTTCTTATACATAGGAACTAACCCGTTTGTTGTGTGACAGGATATCGGTACGAAGAATGGCAAATACTACGCTGTGAACTTCCCCTTGCTGAGCGGCATGAACGACGAGAGTTACGAGAGCGTGTTTAAACCTGTGATCCAGAAGGTCATGGAGACGTTTGCCCCCTCGGCTGTTGTGCTACAGTGTGGTGCTGACTCGTTGACTGGAGATCGTCTTGGTTGCTTCAACGTCACTACACGTGGTACGTTATTGGTTTTACTGAATCCAAACATCAATTTAGCACTGTATTGATCTTTTGGGGGTGCTATTTTCTAGGTCACGGCGAGTGTGTGAAGTTCGTGAAGAGCTTCGGCCTGCCGATGCTTGTACTGGGAGGTGGAGGTTACACAATCCGAAATGTCTCGAGAGCATGGGCTTATGAGACGTCGATCTTGCTGGATGAGGAGGTGTCCAACAACATTCCATACAACGACTACTTCGAGTTTTACGCGCCGAATTTCAAGCTACACCTAGAGCCCGATCCAGATCTCGAGAACGCCAATTCGAGAGAATACCTGGACGAGTGCAAGTACGTGAAGCAGCTCTGTCCACGGGTATCCTTTTGCTGAACTAACTCGTGTTCTTTTCAGGACCAAAATCTTTGAGAATCTTCGTGCGCTAACTGGAGCCCCAAGCGTTCAGATGAGTCAGGCACCTCCGACACACATGCTGCGTGAAGAGGACGAAGATGCAGCAGACCCGGACGCGCGGACCGACAATGACGGAAAGCGGCAGCACGAGGCTGAGTTTTATAGAGACGACAAAGATCAACGGGGAAATGCGGACGACGAAGGTGCTACCAGCGCTAGTGCAGCAAACGATTCTGCTCAGAAGGAAGGACAGGACAACACGGCACCGGACGTCGTCCCAATGGATGTGGACTAGACAACACAGCGAGAAGGGATTCCTGTGTCTTCGCTTGTACTTTTCCTGCTGACATACGCTGATAAACAATCAGCAGACTTCTTCCTGATTAATTTTTTTTGTCGTTGCTTCTATTTCGATTGCTGCTGGAGTTTGCGTTGCTTATCACGCTCTGCTTTTTCAAGCTCGAAGCGCTTGTGATCCAGCCGCTGCAAGAACTCCTGCTTCTCAATGTACCCGTCCTTAGTGTACTGCGTGAGCTCGTCTTCAATCCCTTCCTTCTCCTTGAACTTGTCCCAATCCAGCGACGATTTCTCCATGGTCGACACCTTCTTGGGCTCATCCAGCGCCTGTAGCACTTTATCCAGCCCTTTCTTTTCTTCTTTAGGCGCAGCACTGGTTGAAACACTGTACTCTTTGCCTGCGAACTTGACCAGTCGGTCCACCTTCTGCTTGGAAGCCGTGGCGAACTGCGCCACATCTTTCCTCGCCTTCTTCACGTCTACACTCAAAATGGGCATGGAGAACTCCATCACCTTCCGTTTTTTCTTCTTGTCGGTCGAACGTTTCGTCTTTCTGGTTAAACCGCTCAGTAACTTTGCAGTTTTCTCTGCTGCCTTTGTGGATACAGCGGTGGACGCATTGATGTCGTCCCAGAGTGAGTCCAAGTGCGAGTTCGTCGAGACGCTTCGCTGCGTCTCGGAAGTGACGTCATCGGCGTCAATGGCATCGTCTTCTTCTTCCTCGGCTATGAAAAGAAGAAAATATAACGATTAGCGTTTGTATTGAGGACTCCTGGAGGGAGGAGGACGCACCTTCGGGCACGTAGTCGCCATCGTCTTCGTCGGAGCTGCTCATGACCAACTCTTTGGATAAAAACTATGCTTTTTCATGGGTTTAGTGGCAGATGACGGGTTTTTGTAAAGACATTTGAAGGGCATAATGGCATAATGACTTTGTAGCTAGGTATTTCCAGTGGGGGGAAATGTGGTTGAAGCCATTCTCTTATGATGACACTTCCTGCTTGCTGTTAAAGCAAATGGCTACACCGATTAGAATGAGGACCATGCCGGTGTACGTGGCTACAATATAAAGATAAATAACATACAGACAAAAAAGACGTTTAGTCGGAATGGCAAAAATTCCGTTGGAAGGCTTTGGCCACGTACAGGCAGGACGCTGGGGCTTCTCTCCTAGCAAGTGACTCGTTATCGCTGTGAAGACAAATGTCAGCGAGTTGCAAATGGGTACAGCGTTCGAGATGTCTACAGGCAAGATTCAGTTAGATGAAGCTATTCTGCAGCCATTTTGTTGAGATCAAGTCTCACCTGCCGAGCCTAGCAGGTAAACGTAGACAACGGATCCACTCTGGTTCAGCGCAAAAGGCAGTACAAACTGTGTCAAGCATTATAAACGCGTTATTGAAGACGTCGATATTATCCGAAGTAAAATGAAAAAAAACTCCACACCTGCCAGTTCTTCACCAACCCAACAAGTTGTTTGCCAAACTCCCCAATGTTATTGTCCTTCCTAGTATACATGGCGCCGTCATTGCTTCCTACACAGCATAAAATTTACAATAAAACACATAGACACAATCACAAAGTTACAATATCCGTCAGAATTCCCCCGGTTACGAACCCCCTAATGCACTCCCAGCCTCTCTCCACTCTCACCTCTCTTGATAAGGGGGTTCGTACACCCCCACAACGCCCCCACAAACAGGAAAGACAGTAGAGTCGACACTGCTGAGGTCATTGCTGCTTGCCACTCGTAACGTCCTTTGTGCCACCAAACCGGTAATTATCGGTTTGACGGCGATGGGAAGCAAGTGGCAGGTGCAGTCCGACGACGACGGGAATCTCTACTTCTACAACAGCCAGACGGGGGAATCCGTGTGGGAACTACCCGAAGAAGAAGAAGAAGATGATGAAATTCCAGACGAGAACGAGAAGCAGGTCCTCTCTGTAGCCACTGAGCGACCTAAAGAGCAGTACAGCGTCTACGCCGTGGCACTTGGGGTAGCTGATGCTATGGTCAAGTTGGTCGAAAGTATCGAATTCAACGCGGAAAGTGAGAAAAAGCCAAAAGGTAAACGGAAATTCATGTCACCCGCAGCGGAGAAGAGATTCCTGAAAAATGCCGCAAATGACGAGAAAAAGAAGAAACATCTCCACGATCGCTCCGTCTCGGCGTACGTGGATATTTTAATACCGAGGATTGAAGCGGGAGGCCAGCGAGAAAGTGTTAAACTACGAGCCGTTGGGAGTTTATTTACTGCGGAAGAATCTCGGACATGGCAACAGGAGCGAGAAAGTGAACGGGAAGCGAAGCGTCGAGCCGTGCGAAGGGCGAGAAAGCAGCACCAAGTGAAGGTGGAGTCGTTACAGAAACATCAGCAGATGCTGATTTTATTCCGTTCGGATCTCATGAAATATCTGCTGGGTAAGATCTCGTGTAGTACAGAGCTGCAGCGACAGCGGATTCTGCTTCTTACTACTCCTCAGATGCTAGCGGAGATGAAAGAAAAGAAGAAAGAGCTGAAGATGAAAGTGGAGCCTGAAATTGCAGAGAAGATGGAGGCGGACGAGAGACACACGCAGCAAAAATACGAGAAAAACGTCCGGAAAGTGTTCAAGACCATCGATGAAGCTGGAGCGGGCAAGCTTCACCTGCTGCAGATACTTTTTGCGATTTTCTCAAAAGAGTACGTTGAATTCTAAAATCCTTTTTTTTAAATTTGAGGATAATTGTTCTGTGTGCATTTATGATACAGACGACCTCAGAAATATGCAGCGAAAGTACGAGGACTTGCGGAACTGCTCGGTTCAACAGATCTACAGCGGTTTTTGATCAATTTCGTATCGCAATCGAGCAAAAAGGATGCGAAAGGACCTCGCTTAATCACTGTACGAGAGTTTAAAGAGTTTGTGACGATTATTGAAGAAGTTTTGGACCATTCCGCTGGTGTCAGAGCTGCTGTAGAAGACGCAGAGAACGATATTGAGGAGGCATTAGCATCTTCTGTTGCTGGGGGTGTCAGTCTTGCGAGAGTACGGATGGGGGCGATGTCAGCGAAGAAGATCCGACACGAACTTGCCGTTCTGAAAGAGCAGGAAGCTGAGCTCCACGCTATTCGTCATCGAGAAAAGCGACGAGGGTTTAACTCCAAACGTGAGAGTCTCGTGGCTCCAGTCGAAGAGTGGGAGAAAAAGCACCATCATCGTCTAATTCGCTTGGAGGAAAGTCTCCCAATGTATTGCTGCTTGTGTCGAAGGAGAAAGTGGGAGTTCTGGAGGAGGGAACAGGAGGAAATCGAGAGCGAGTATCGCAGCAACTGGCCCACTGTACGAGCTGTACGTGTCAAGGATGAAGA
The DNA here is from genome assembly GCA_001314345.1 of Phytophthora multivora. Taxonomy (NCBI): domain Eukaryota; phylum Oomycota; class Peronosporomycetes; order Peronosporales; family Peronosporaceae; genus Phytophthora; species Phytophthora multivora. Next base: position 27,292 of record LGSM01000302.1, read on the forward strand.
ACTGCGGTTTGTTCAGGACCGAGATCGGCAGAATGGCGTTTCTGTTGAAATAACTGAGGAAAATGAAGTTACTGACAAAATTACGGACGTTCAACCTACGAAATACGAGCTGAAGGGGTACCGAGATCAAGATGACGTTTTCTCCGCTGTACAATCGACGTTGGTCTCTCTGGTTTTACTGGTGGAATCAACCGCAAAGGAAGAACTGCTCTCGCAACGTCAACCCCAACGAAACCATTGTAAAAAACCGGTCAAGTCTCCAAAGAAATCTCCGAAGAAGCGCAGTAAAGAACCGCAAACTACTGAGGTTCAGGAGCGTATGGAAATGTTTGAAAGTGAAGAGAATGAACGGAAAACGATGTACACGGAGGAGCTTCATATGGTTATCATGTTAGAGAGGAATCGGCGTCTCGTGGAAAGAAGCTTTCTACGAGCTCAAGATGCTGGTCATGACGCCTTGGTTCGTTTATTGGAGCACTGCGTGAACCCATCGGGATTTCTATCCCGGTTGGAGTTTGAGCGCTGTTTATCGTTCTCCCCACCACAAAAAATGGTTCTCTCTGTGACTGACCACGGAGTTAAATCTGAAAAACGCCTCGTGCTTCAGACAATACCATGTCGAACAGAGGAGATGGGGGATTTTATCTTCGAACAAGGGACGATTCTGAAGAAATCCTTGCACACTCCTTTTGTAGCGGAGGTGGCAGCAGTGGATAAACACACGTTCCAGTCGTTTTCAGAGCTCGGTCTACTGACTGAGTGTTGGCCTGTAGTGTTCGTTGTGACGGAGTATTTCAAGAGAGGGAGCTGGTTAGCTCATTATCAGAGTCATTTTATAAGTGGGAGTATCAAGTATGCGGTAGTGGAACAGCATCTACGCAACGTTTTCCGAGAAGTGGCCTCGGGCCTTGCAGCAATGCATAGTCTCGGTCTCGTACATCTCAATATCAACTTAGGGAATATCTACGTGGCTGACGAGGACGGCAATATCCATGTGAAGATCGGCGGTTTACTCTCTTGGAAGCACGACTTTGACGTTTCCAATCTGAAAGATTCCGTTATGCATGAGATATTCAACTGCTATTATGCACCGCCTGAAGTTGCCAAGGAATTGCCTATAACTGCGAAATCGGACGTCTGGATGCTTGGCTGCGCGCTGTGTGAAGCTCTTTTCATGTACCAGCAACGGCAATTGACGCTATTGACACCGAATCAGCCGCAACAATGCACACAACCTCTCATTTTCCATACGAAGACTATCGGAGAATTACTACAAAAAGTCCCGATCGCTACCAGTTCATCGATGAGGTCTCTCATCCGGATGCTATTGCAGCCCAATCCAGCTCAACGACCACAAATGAGTCAGGTTGTCGATCTTCTTTGCAGGAACTAGATGTACTAACAACTTGTCATGAATCATGACACCTATTTTGTGGTAAGTGTTCCTCTAGTGCTATACGAAAGCGCAAACTCTTTCACTCTGGCTTGACAGTTGATCTGGTTCGACTAACCAGGCTACATCATGTAGTACATGGGGGTGGAGGTGAAGTCCTGGTGCCTGTCATGTCGTAGATACCAGAGATGTTTGGTCACGCGAAACCCCCGCCAATAGGTTAGTCGTTCCTAAAAAAAAATAATCATCCACGATGTCCTGTGGGTCGCGTCCGTTGCAACGAGCCGGCAACCCAAGATATTGAGACCCCCCGGAGGAGACACCAGTGGAGGTCTCGTCTTGGTCCTATGTCCACGGCCCACGCGGAGATGTTGACGCTTAAGGAATTATTCCAAGCAGCCCAACAGGACGATTTCGAGGCCGTTCGGGACTATCTACAGGTTGTTCTCCACGAGGAAGGTGAAAACCGTGCGAAAGGCCCGCAAAAAGCCATCGAGGCGATCGTAGAAGCCAAAACCAAGAATTCCTTGCTACATTATGCCTGTGACAATGGCAATTTGGAAGCGTGCAAGTACCTGCTCATGTGTGAAGGCTTGGCTACGGCGTTTCTGAATGAAGCCAACGGTTTTGGCCACACACCGTTGTTTTATGCTGCTAGTAGCGGCAATTTGGCCTTGGTCAAGTGGTTAATATCCAACGGAGCGGACATCGACACGGACTACAGTGATCGCAGTGACGTGGAGCCTCGAGACGGAGATTTAGGGATTTTTACACCTTTACAGATCGCCTGCTTTCGAGGCCATGAAGGGGTTGCCAACTTTCTAGTCGAATGTAACGCAGAGTTGTCGGGAACAAGGAGGAACGGGAAAACTGCGCTCCATTTCGCCAGTGCGGAGAATCACCAAGAAATCGTCAAGTTGCTGCTTGAAGCAGGGGCGGATATCCACGCTTGTGACTCGGAAGGGAGGACACCTGTGGATGTGGCGAACAGTGCAGTGCTGCCATTGTTACTTCCGGACGAATATGGGGCAGCAAGCGAGGATAATATTCTAGAAGCTGGCGCGGATACTGGTGATGACGATGACGAGTTCGAAGGCGATGAAAAGGGCATGGAGAGCGTGAAAAACGCCTTCGGAGCTGAAATCGCGCGGGCTTTTAGGAGTAAAACGTGGAAGACACGAGCCACTGCTATCCATGATGCTAGTATGCGCTTCCAGACTGCTTTTAAGGGGAAACACCTCGTTAAAATGTTCGACGGAGCCTGTACCATGATGGAAGTTGCTCTTCAAGATGCAGTGACGCAAGTCGCATCCAGTTGCTGTACTTCGCTACTGAAAGTGGCGTTTAACGCTGTGATGAGCGAGAACGAGTTCCACACTGACGCTTTTCACGACGAACGCCCAGTGATTCAACGTATTGCCGGCGCTCTACTACTACGAGGTGCTGGTTCGAACGAAAAAGACTCGAGCGAAGCAGTATCGGCTCTACTCTTCTTGATCTGTAAGAGTGTGGACATCACAAGACACTTAACGACTCAGATTTCTCAGATGATGCTAGCAGCTCCGACTCCGTTGTTGTCACCGGACCGACAGAGCAGTTCAGGTCCGTCTGCTTCGAGTACGAGTGTATCATGGCGTCACCAGCTCGTAGCGATCAAAATCCTGAACGCTATCGCCAACCAGTACCGCTTGGACGCGAAAACGAGCGGGTTGAACTTCGCCAATTCCATTAAAATCAGTATGCTGGCGCTGGAAAACTCCAGTGTCCACGTGCGAACAGCGTCGATTGATCTCTTGGTGCAGTGTCTTGTGATCCGATGCGAGGAGTCCGGTAAGAGTATATTTTATGAAATGATTTCTGCAAAGTTTCTAGGTACTAACATATATATATTTTTACATTTTTTTTAGAGATGAAAGGGACTCCTGAAGCGATCTACGAGCACACGAAAAACTACTGCGAGTCGCTGTTTAAGCAGCAAAACCAACAGTTAAAACCATCTATCCAGGCTAAAATCAACACAGGACTGAAAAATGCTCTTCAAAAGAGCAAACGCTTGTCGAACCGCGCTGAAGACAGAGGCGAGGAGGATCGGAACGGGATTGGGAACGGTAGTACGTCAGCATTTGAAATCTCCACAGCCACAGTCTCACCGCGTACTAAAGCCTCTCAACGGGAAGACGATCTGCCATACGCAGAGCCACTTCAAGACCAGAACAAAGACGCGTCTGTGGATCTGCTCGAGTGTTTTGGCGAAAAGGCGACGCGATGTTTGTTCTCGAACGCTTGGGCTCCTCGCGTTGAGGCTTTAAGCTACGTTCAGTATCTGGTTGAAACGCGTCAATTGTCGTTTGAACGGCAAAACTCCGATGTGAAAGTTCCTCAACGAGTGCTAGTCAGTGCGATGCAAACGACACTCCTACAGGCTCTTCAAGACCGAGTGAACTCCGTTTTCGAGGCTGGTGTGTCTCTTCTAATGGAAGTTAGTATCGCTTTCGACAGTGCAGTGGCCTCTCCCGTGGACGTGACGGTAATGCACGATCTAGTTCGACCTTTAATCCCCAGGCTGCTGGTCAAGCTGGGAGATTCCAAGAACCGCCTGCACGTGACAACTGAAGACGCCATGCTCCTTCTCTCGAGACAGACTTCGTGTATTGGTCCTGCTTTTCTACTGGAAGAAATGATCGCTTGTGATCGCAATTCGTCACCACAGACACTATCGGCGATTTACCTGACTAACAAGATGGCTCTCGTGTCGAAATTGATGCTGGAGTTCGGGCTTCAAGAGACTTCATCGGAGGAGAAAGGCCTGCTACCAATTCGAAACGTGCTGCAACTAGCACTGCAAGTTTGTGAGCACAAGGACCAAAATGTGCGTCAAATGGCTCTGCAAATTGTCGCGGACGCCATGCAAGTGGCTCGTAGTGCGGTGATGCCTTTTCTAGATGCTTTGGCACGCTCAAGTCGACAGAAACTCATCTCGAAATTGGTAGAGCGAGGTGTGATGGAGTCCGATATGTTGATGGAAGAGGTGGACGACTACGAGATCCCCATGGAGACGGCTAGACCCGGTACTTCCGGTGCAATTCGACCGCCTACAGCTTCCGGATCTTCAACAAAACATCGCCCAGCACTGGCTAACACTTCCCTTTCATCGAATTCGTTGGGATCGCAAGGTACCAGTGCGGCTCAAGCGCAACCCGTTCAACTTCCGTACGGAACAGCCCTTACAAGTGAACAAAAGGAGCTTTTCTCGACTATTATCCAAGGATTTGGAGAAGAACTAGTGCGTTGTTTACTAGACAAGGCTTGGGCTCAACGGGAGGCTGCGATTCGTGAAGTAGAACGCCAAGTCTTGTGTTGTGCCAGTGGTCGAATGGCTGCTGACACGGCGCTCCCAAAGACTCTGGAAGCGCTAGGGATGCTGGCGCAAGTACTTGAAATCGGCCTGAACGACACCGTCGCGCGTGTTTTCCAGTGCGCTTTGCGGTTGTTCCAAGTTATTGCCACCGATTTCTTACCGCTTGTATCGTCAGAACATCAGTATGTGGATGAAATCCTGGAGAATGTGGTCGGTTTGGTACTGCAGAAGCTGGGAGATACCAAACAGCGGCTCCGTCAAGACTGTTTTACCCTTTTGCACTCGATGGCTGCCTTGAGTCACGTTGGTCACGCCCGGATGTGTAAAATGCTGGCTGAAAAGTACCAGCAACTAGTTGAATCCTCCACCTCTGTGGCGGCTTCACCTTTGGTTATTGGGGAGCTCTTGAGGTTATTTACAATGCTCGTACGAGAAGCTCCAGTTGATAGCCAACAGCCAGATTTAACCCTTATCTTGGCTATTGTCCGTCCTGCTCTGGAGAACAAACACGTTGACGTCCGGAATGCGGCGATTGCGATTTACCTCACGATCTACGAAGCTACAAACGGCAGCACGACCGATTCGTACGGAACTGTGGATTTAAACAGCTTTTTAGCAGAACTCAAGCCGTCCATGAGGGAAACCATCACGCGCAGTGTGGTGCAAATAACCAAAGCTCTCCCAGTGAGCTCCGCCAAGAGAGAGAACGACGACAGCAGTCGACCAGAGATCGACAGTGGCCGAAAGAATCATCGGTCTTTGGGTGTGGACGCTCACAAGCTCCAGCAGATTTGCTCCGTTGAAATCACGGAGCTGCTCACTTGTGCGTCCAATAGTCCAGCGCAGAGATGTCTTGGAGTGGATAAACTGGTGGATTATCTAGTGGATTCCAGTTCGGATCCAACGTCCAAAGGCGCGTGGGAGACGCTGTGTTTACTGGTGAAACAACTCACTCTAGATGCGGCGCCTACTGTTTGTTTGGCTGCTTTCGACCTTCTCCAGCTTCTACTTGACCCTCCGTCTCAAAAATACAGTGATGGTCAGAGCTACGCCATCCCGTGGGGTGAATGGGGCGTTCACCTGGTGCTTGGATCAACTGTTCGCAGTGTGGTGCAACAAAGCGCCAGTGAAAGTGTCCGTGTGAGGTCGAGAGTGCTGGAAATCCTTCGTCTGGTAGCTGGTAAGAGCGCAGTGGGGAAAAACGCAGTGTGCAACGCCATTCTCAGTGCTCCGGAGCAAAGCGACCTGAGCGGAAGTGCTGGGGAGTCGATAGCTGGACGGAAAATCGCCTTCACAAAGCTTCGGTGGCAACTAATGGTACGACTGGAGCTTCTGTACGAGTTCCTCGTGGTTAGTGACAGTAGCAGTGGACGGAAATCAACCAGCAAAAGCTCGAAATCCTCGTCCGAACCTTTGGGGGTAGAGAACGTCGTACCATTTCTTGGATCGTGTGTGACGCACCCGAGTCCTCTCGTGAGAAGGTCGTCAGCCAAGATCATGCGGTTCTTGAGATCGACCAGTGAAGAAGAGTTAACTCAATTCATCCAAGCCAGTTGTTCGCCAGCTTTACAGCGTCGACTCCAAGCGCTTGTAGCTCAAGCGTCCAGGAACGACGAGGACGAAGGCAACAACGCTGACCACTTCAACGCCGACCGGGCGACTTGTGTACGGGGCAGTCGGGCTTCTCACGTTCGACGAGTGGCAGCTTTACGCCCTCCTCGGTCGGTTCCAGTTGAGGAGAAGGAGATGATGGTGGACGTTTTCCCTCCGCCCAATTCTGCTCCTGGTAAGAGTCGACGAAGCGCAGAGGGCGACGAATCGATGAACGACGGACGAGAGTCGAAGCAGCCCATTTGGCTCGATCAAGAGCCAGTGCCAGGCAGGAAAAACACCTCCACCATGTTTGATGCGATGTCCTTTGAGGAAGAACCGGAAGCTCCGGTCATGGTTGGCGGAGGAGCTGCGGGGCTCATGAAAGCTCGACGTAAGAACACTCGGCAGGGGGTTAGCAGCAACAACGACGAGGTGAAAGAGCGAGCGCGTTACGGCGTCTACTGAGAGATTTACGCTTCCTTTTAGAGTTGAAGTTGCTGTTGGTGTGGTGCACCCAATAAATTGTCCTCCATAATCATCGAGATGACGATGGAAGGAGATCTTCACAATCATTGAGATTATGGTGGTACATGTATCGTAAACTTGACCAATCGATTCCTCATTCGGAAACTTGCTCGCTACAGCTCACACCCTAAGACGTAATACCACGGATGCTGCCTCAAGTGGAAGTGCGTTTTGAGAACGTGTGTCTTTCAGCCAATCTCGTCGTGAAAGATGAAAGTCAAGTTCAGACCGAGCTACCGACCATTTTCAACGTGATCAAGCAGAGCGCACGGCAGTTGGGCGCTAGACGACACGTCGTCCAGAAGAACATCCTTCGCAATGTGAGCGGCGTGTTTAAACCTGGCACGATGACGTTGATCCTGGGCCAACCTGGGTCTGGCAAGTCGTCCCTGATGAAGTTTCTAAGCGGGAGATTCCCTGCTGGAAGGAACGTCTCCGTTGAGGGTGACGTGACGTTTAATGGCCTGCCACTTGAGATGTTGGAGAAGCGACTGCCACAACTGGCAGCGTACGTATCTCAGAACGACAAGCATCTGCCTACACTTACTGTCAAAGAGACGCTCGAGTTCGCCCACGCCTGCAACAGCGTCAACAGTTCCGAGACTCCTCCGGACGTTGTTATTCGCCAACTTGGCCTTGAAAACTGCCAGGATACTGTCGTTGGTGACGCTATGCTGCGTGGAGTCTCCGGTGGCGAACGGAAGCGTGTTACGACGGGGGAAATGCTGTTTGGAAACAACTTAATGCTGTTCATGGACGAAATCAGCACGGGGTTGGACAGCGCCACGACGTTCGACATCATCTCGACGCAGCGTAATGTAGCCAAGAAGTCCAACAAAACAGTGGTGATCTCTCTGCTACAGCCGTCACCAGAAGTCTTCGAGCTGTTCGACGATGTACTTCTACTGAACGATGGATACGTGATGTACCATGGTGCTCGTTCCGAGGCTCGAGGTTATTTCGAAGGCATGGGGTTTAAATGCCCTCCGTCTCGTGATGTAGCCGATTTCCTGCTGGATCTAGGAACGGGCAAACAGTGTCAGTATGCGACCGGACCCGTGCCGAGGTTCGCTAGTCAATTCGCGGCTGAATTCGACAAGTCTGACAGTCATAAACGTATGTTACAAGATCTCCAGACTCCGATACCGGTAACACAGGAAGACAAGAGCTACATCGAGCACACGCCTGAATTCCAGCAGAATTTTCTCTCCAGCACTGCTACCGTGGTAGGTCGTGAGCTGAGGATTCTCTTCCACGATGCCGCTGCTGTCAAGAGCCGATTGTTCATGGCTTTGGTCCTCGGCTTACTGTACGGCACTGCGTTCTACCAGTTCGACGAAGTGAATTCCCAGGTGGTCATGGGACTCGCGTTCACTATAGTGGATACTTTATCCGTTGCCAAGTCGTCCATGATTCCTACGATCCTGGCAACGCGTGATGTGATCTACAAGCAACGAGGAGCCAACTTCTACCGCACTTCGTCCTACGTGATCGCTAGCTCTGCCAAGCAGATCCCAGTGATTCTACTGGAGACGCTCCTGTTTGGGTCCATCGCGTACTGGATGTGCGGCTTTGTGGCTAGTGCCGAGAGCTACGTTCTGTACCAGGTGGTGTTGTTCCTCGTGAATATGGCGTACGCGGCCTGGTTCTTCTTCATCGCTACGGTGTGTCCCAATATTAACGTTGCCAACCCGGTCGCGCTGCTTTCACTGCTGTTCTTCGCGACGTTTTCGGGCTTTTTGACCACCAAGGGCATGATCCCTGACTATTTGTCGTGGGTCTACTGGATCAGTCCACATGCTTGGGGGATTCACGCCGTTGCGGTGGCTCAGTACCGGGAATCGCGGTTCAACACGTGCGTTTACAATGGTTTGGACTACTGCGAGCAGTACGGGATGCAGATGGGGGAGTACATGCTCAGTGTGTACGGCGTACCGACCGAGAAGTACTGGCTGTGGTACGGCCTCGTCTATTTAGCTGGTGCCTACGTCTTCTTCATGGCCCTTTCGTGTCTGGTTTTGGAATACTGGCGATACGAGACTCCCGAGACGATTTCTCTTGGCGATAGAGACGACGTAAGCAAGGACAGTGACAACTACACGCTAGCGTCTACGCCCAAAATGTCCGATCACTTTGAAGTTCCAGTCACACGCTCAGAAAGGAATTTCGTCCCAGTGACGCTCGCGTTCAAGGATTTGTGGTACTCTGTCCCAGACCCTTCGAACCCCAAGGCTACCATTGACCTGCTTAAAGGTGTCAGTGGGTTCGCTTTACCCGGTACCATCACGGCGTTAATGGGGTCTTCAGGGGCTGGCAAAACGACGTTGATGGACGTCATCGCTGGGCGAAAGACTGGAGGACAGATCCGTGGGGAGATTCTGCTGAACGGATACCCAGCTACAGCCCTCGCTATTAACCGAGCTACAGCTTACTGCGAGCAGATGGATATTCACTCCGAGGCCTCGACATTCCGTGAAGCACTAACATTTAGCGCTTTTCTGCGTCAAGACGCAGACGTTCCCGACAGCCAGAAGTACGACTCAGTGAACGAGTGTCTAGATCTGTTGGGTTTAAATCCGATCGCTGACCAAATCATTCGAGGCAGTTCTACCGAGCAGATGAAGCGACTGACGATCGGTGTGGAGCTTGCAGCACAACCCAGTGTATTGTTCTTGGATGAACCTACCAGCGGATTGGATGCGCGTTCTGCTAAACTCATTATGGATGGAGTTCGCAAAGTGGCAGACACGGGGCGAACCATTGTGTGCACGATTCATCAGCCGTCTGCAGTGGTGTTCAGTGTTTTCGACAGCCTTTTGCTGCTGAAACGCGGCGGCGAGATGGTTTTCTGTGGAGATCTGGGCGAGAAAGCGTCGAATTTGGTCCACTACTTGGAGGCAATTGACGGTGTGGCCAAGCTGGACGATGGCTACAACCCGGCCACGTGGATGCTGGAGGTGATCGGTGCTGGAGTCGGCAACAGTGGTGGAAATGCTGATTTCGTATCCATTTTCAAGTCCAGTCTTCAAGCCCAACAGCTTCAAGCGAACTTGGATCGCGAAGGCATTTCCCGGCCGTCACCTTCTACGCCTGAGTTGCTTTTCGGCAAGAAGCGTGCTGCTGGGAACCTGATCCAAGCGAAGTTCTTGATTAAGCGCTTCTTCGACATCTACTGGAGGACTTCGTCCTACAATTTGACTCGTTTCCTCATTTCGATCATGCTGGGGCTCGTCTTTGCAGTTGCGTACGTGGGAGCGGAGTACTCGACGTATCAAGGGATTAACTCGGGACTGGGGATGGTGTTCATGACGCAGTCGTACATGCAATTCATCGTTTTCAGCAGCGTCGTGCCCATTTCCATCCAGGAACGAGCCTCGTTTTACCGTGAACGTTCTGCTCAGACGTACAACGCACTCTGGTACTTCGTCGGGGCCACGCTGGCTGAAATCCCGTACTGTTTCGTGGAGTCGTTGCTGTTCATGGCCATCTATTACCCCATGGTTGGCTTCACTGGCGGCGTGCAGTTCTTGGCGTACTGGGTGAATTTGACTGGCCTTGTGCTTCTCCAAGCTTACTTTGGTCAGTTGTTGGCGTACTTGTCCCCCAACTTGGAAGTGGCGTCGGTCTTTGTGATTCTCGTGAACTACGTCTGGATTACTTTCACTGGATTTAACCCCCCGGTTGCTTCAATCCCTCGGGGTTATCGATGGTTGTACCATTTGACCCCGCACAAGTACACGTACGCGAGTCTCATTTCTATTGTCTTCGGAGACTGCTCAAGCGGAGGAGAGCTGGGCTGCAGACAAATGAGTGGTGCTCCCCCGACGCTGAGAAACGGCATTACGGTCTCGGAATACCTCGAGGATATTTTCTCAGCCAAGCACAGCGAGATCTGGTCGAACTTTGCCATTGTAGTGTTGTGGATTGCCTGTCTAAGTGTTGTGTCGCTGCTAGCTCTTCGCTTTGTGAACCACCAGAAGAGATAGTTTAAACATTGCACACAGGATTGTTTTTTCATTCTTAGCGAATAAAACTATTATCCTTTCCTAAACAATAAAGCACCTACAGTCATCACATTTCGCGTTATATCTTCTGAAGAAACACATGCCCAGTCGACATATTGCGTTATGGTGGTGTCCGCCTTAGGAGTCTACCTCGCCTAGCTATCAGGTCGGGTACTCGTGGGCCTATAACATCCACCAGAGGTGAAACCATTGGTGGACAGGACTCCGCGACGAAGGCTTCGCCGGTAAGATGTAGTAACGCTATGGAACCAATCCCATGTTCTTGTGGAAGATGCTCTTGGCGGCGTTCACGTCTCGGCTGCGAGTCTTCCTCTTCTGGGATGGGACTTGGTCTTCATCCGAGGTAGACTCGGGGGTAGCGTCTGTTGCTACCCCGACTAAGCGCATTTGCACCTTCTCCGA
>LGSM01000303.1:0-48218 GCA_001314345.1 Phytophthora multivora
ACGGTATTTATGATGAACGAGTGCCGTAAAACGCTGCTGGAGCTGCTGGATGATCATTTTAAGGATTTGGAGAGCAGTGAACTCATCTGGGCCTCTTTCCTGGATCCCCGGATAGCTAAGACGATGCCGCATTTGAGTCCAATCGACATCCCCATCACACTGGAGAAAGTGGTTCGTGCAGCTGTTGAGCTGGCTAACAAAGCCCGCAGCACGGCTCCCGGCTCGGGGGTTAGTCAGCACCAGCGACCTTCAGCTCCTGCAGCGGGTTTCACTTCGAGTTTCAACCTGAATGAATATTTGTATGGTGATGAAGAAACTGAGCTGCAGCCTTCGCATTTGGATCATGACTGCAACGAGGAGCTCCGTCTGTATTTGGCTGATGTGAAGAACTCGGTGGGGAGACAAACGGATCCGTTCGAATGGTGGAGGACGCACAAGGGGACGTACCCGAACTTGAGTAGACTCGCACGGAAATGGCTGGGCGCAGTTGCCACAAGTGTTCCATCGGAGCTCGCGTTCTCGACAAGTGGAAGTGTGGCGGTGGCGAAGCGTAGCTCCTTGGCACCTTCCATGGTTCGAGATGTTGTGTTCGTGTCGGAAAATTGGCGTTGAGCAAACAATGACCAGAACCAACTACTGTTGAGTAGTGATGTTGTTTTGCAAGTAGAACGTCGAAGCGATTTCCCACAAGTTGTGAGATACAACACGGCAATATGTGGGCACAAATCTTTAAGCGACACCGGACAACTTGCATCCGAAAGTGGACCTGGTCGTGTTATCTGCTTTGGTTGGCCGCACGTCGTCTCAATGCAGTCGAGAAGAGCTCCGCTTGGTCGAGCGTCTTCAAGCGGCACTTGTGGTTGAGCTGCTTTCATCGCAGAGGGTTGTCAACTTGTAAAAGATACAGCAGCTCGAATGCGATTCACTCTGTTGGCAGCAATTGCAATTGCGAGAGCTCATGCGACTCTGCGGAGTGATTCCCTAGCGCTGATGAAGCTGTTCGTACACAAGTCGACGAGTCTTTCGCCCGACGTGAAGTTTTCACGCTCATACAGCACGATGCTCAGCACCGCGAACTTTACTGTCGTTGCCATGCCTCAACTGGATAGCTAAGCTAGGTACTTAGAATTTGAACACTTTCTCGGAGCAACAAATAGTAAAGTTTTATCAATTAAAGTTTTTACTGGATGTATGATACAAGTATGTTCATTCGTAGCTCTGCGGCTGGTAGAGTGTTTGACCGTGATCACTACACGTTGAATAGTGCGTCGTCTTTGGAATATGCTCCCAGCTGCCCATTCCTTGCCACATATTAGTGCAGTGGAAGCCCATCGACGTCACTTGTCGTGCCACTTCCGCCATGCGTCGCTCGTCCTGTCGAGTACCGCACGGAGCTTCCGCCACATTGTAGAAGGCCTCGGGTGGCGTCGAGAAGTCGAAAGCGTAGAAGCTGCTCACCGGTCGGCTCCAAGTTCCATTCTGATGGCTGGTTTGATGCTTCTGACGCCACTTGGAGGAGACTTTGCGTCTGCGTCCGTCGTCTTCGTCCAAGCTTTCGACTTTAGAGGCAACTTGCTGCTGTCGCGCGCGGAGTAAGAAGCGGTGGTGAGCCCGGAATCGCTCGATCTCGGCAGCTTCTTCGCCGAACTGTGGGGGCGAGACGGACTGCAGCATCTGAGGCTGTGCTGGAAGCGTGCAAGTGGAGGAATGCGCATGAAGCGGCACACCAAAATTGCCTTTCAAGGACGTTTGCAGATATATGATTGGTGTAATCTGGGAACGTTTTGACGAATCAAAACAAGATATCAGCAAACGTCATCTACAATTTGTGGCACTCCAGCTCGCTCTCCTCCGATCCATCAAGTATTAATACATGCAAATACACGTTAGAAGTACAGGCAGCACCGCTGGTACGGTGTAGCTCTCTGCAGAATCTTGTATGGTACTAAGTAAAGCTCATTAGAAGCAGTTGAAGAATTCCCATGACGATTCGCATCCTTCGGCAAGAAACTCAAGCATGTGCAACTTAACCACTTCAACACCCGTGACGCCGGTGCGTCATCATGAGGTGAGCTCATCACGCAGAGACCATGGTGACCGAAGGTTGATGTTCGACTCTTTTTTTCGATTCGAAGGTCGATATCAGGCGTGCATGCACCACCCAGTAGGTGACCTAAGCCTTCTGTAACAGAAGTTCTGTTACTCGGTAGTGGTGACCACTGCGGTCTTGAGTCAATATAAGACTTACGACGGCAGCATTTCCCAATTGAACAGCTTCGACAACGGAACGACTGCATGCCTGTGTGGAATTTGTGCGGAAGTTTTCGTTGAAAACGAGTCATTGCACGGTGGTTGGCGTGTTGTGTTTTGCGTGCAGAAGACGAAGAAATCAGGTCGGCAGAGTTGATGGAATCTGCCACGCGGACGACGCTGCGCCGGCGCGTGCGTGAGGCTCATGGCCAAGTCGTAAAGGATTTGCTTTTGCCGGCGGCGGCGCACGAAATCCAGGCGTCACGACGTTCAGGCGACCGAAGGAGAGCAATCTTTACATGTTGAATTGGGTCTAAGAAGAAGAGTGTGTTGCGCTGATCGTTCTCTCTCTCTCTCTTGTTCGCATCCTCCTTCACCTCGGCTTGTCTAGGGAGTGAAGACGTCCACGCACGCACATAAACACTATCATACTATCAGGACTCGAGAGCTCGATCTTCATGAAAACAAGCGTCGGCTCTGGTTCTCGCGAGGGGGGAATTCCATGGGAACGGCGGCAGATACGCTGCCCTTGGTCACGCAGAACACCTTGGCCAGTGAAGTGCCGTCGTTGATGCCCGCGGCCTCGGCTGCCGCGCGCACAAACGCGTCGTTCTCGATGTACGCGAACATCCCGCAGAGTTGGCCGAACTGCACGACGCTGTTGGGGGCAAGCAGCACGCGACCGAAGCGCCCGCCGGCTTTGGTGGCCAGGAACGCCATCATATCGTCAACGATGGAGTCGGGCGTGATGCTGCCGCGTGGCTGCGACAGCCAGTCCGGCATGGGCACGCCGGCGTCCACGGCATTAGCAGCGTCTACGAACTGCGAGAGCGCGTTCTGGTCCCAGTGCAGCGCCAGCCCAGGCTCATCGTCACTCACAGACGCAGAGGAGAGGTACTCGTCGACCTGGAATCCAGTTGGAAGGGTTAATCGAGTGGATTAGCTGGTAGAACAGAGCAAAAGACTCACCTGGGCGATGCAGTCTTGGTACGAGAAGGCTGTGGACATGATTGATGCAAATAGGCTGTTCTTGGGGTCCTGGGGCTTGATCTGGCGTCGTGAGGCCAGAGAGGAGAATGAGCAGCTACGATCGATGCTGACGTAAGGGGACTGGCTCGGCTGCCTGCGAATAAGATTCTGGTTGAAGCAGACGAGAAGTGTGCCACACCACGTGGGTACAGCCAATCACGTCGTGTCCATATCCAGGCTCACTGGTCAATGACCAGCAAATTGAGCCGAGTAAGTTTGTATGACGATCGGCAAAGCAAAGCGATCGGTTAACTGATCCCGTCACGAGGAAACGGGAAGCGCTCGTTTTAGGTACTGTTTTCGGCATTGTACACTGTACAATGTACAGTACCGAAACCGAAAGAACTGCTGCCTATTACATGGTTACGTAGCGGTGCAAGTGCGAGCTGTAAGTTGCAGTCCACGTGGCGTTTGAATCAACGTGAAGAATGGTTGTGGATAAATACTACGCAGTACTAGCTCTGGAGTTTCAATCCAGTTGGACAATGATCAGCGAATTGTACCGTGTGCATGGGTACCATACAGAACTCTGCTGTTAGAAACACACGAACGCGTCTTCTTTCGCGTCGGGAAGACCGCTACAACCTCCGTCCACACAAGTCGGACATGCTTCGGCAACCAGGTTGAGGTTGCCTTTTTTGTATACCACACCAATTCATGTCGTCCACATTTGCTTATGTGCACCACTCCACCCTACGTACACCACATCATCTACAAAGAACGCACACTTTGATCTTTACAACCTCAAGAAGAAGAAGAACGAAGAAGCTCGAGAAGTTCAGCTCACCATGGACGCCAAACCCACACCCTCCAAGCCTATTCCGTTGTCTACGTCTTCCGAGGACGCCCAGCCTACACAGCACACAGAGGCGTCACCCAAGTCCCCGGCGCGATCTCCCGACAGCCTCCTGAAGAGCCCCAGCGCCTTCGAACAGAAGCCTCTGCGCATGCCCAAGCCCATGTCAATTTAACTCATCGACACTTGAGACCCACACCGCATCGACATTTTGCGTGTTTGAACCCCATACGACGCTATGGAGCTTTTGTAATGAAGTTTTGACCAAAAACAAAAACAAAAGAGAAGAAAAAAGTTTAGATGTACTGTTAGTGGGAACCACCAGGGCATCAAGACCATTGGATTCAAGCTACGAGGCAATCGACAAATGAGTTCCGGCCCTTGAGTAGCGTGTTCGCTGGGTTCGGGTTTCCTGGTGATTCGGCTACGTGAACTTCAGCAGCAGGAGGTAACCGCAACGTAAATTCCATCAGACTATTGACAGCACATGCTAGGTACGGCTCCAATTTCTTCTTTCTTCATTCTAGAACTTGTCGGTGAAGCTCTTTTGTGCGCTCGTTGGCGCAAAGGAAAATACGTTTCCTGTGGATTGGCGAGGGGCAGTCAGTGGGCGAATTGAAAGACGCGATCAAGGTGAACAAGCAGAACGACTTGAGATATGTCGATGTTGACAAGCGGCAGCTCTTCCTGGCGAAGATTGGGAAATAGTTCACGAAGCCATTCCTGGCCCAATGTATTGAAGTTTTGAGCAAAACAACAATTAGGATTCATCGATAGTGCGAACCTACAGGCATCAGGAACGGTGAGATCATTGAGTTCGAGCTACTCGCACCAATGGGCAATGGACACTCAAGTAGAACGGTCCCACCACCAGAAAACACGAGAGGAACTCGCTGTAGGGAAGGAAAAAATCCTTTTTCCCTGGACACTGAGCAGATGAGTTGAACACGCTGATGCGATTGAACATCGGGGATTCTTTCGAGTTGTTGGTCGTTCTCGTTCCACGTCGCTCCAAGTAGCACGAGACCGTCAATAACAGCGACTGTGGTTGGATTTCCCCGTGGTTCAGCTGCTTCTTGGACGCCATCAGCAGGAGGTAAGCGTAAGGTGAATTCCAGCAGACTATTGCTGCTAATTGACAGCTGAGCGATATCCAGGATGTGTGATACTGAAAAGCCTGAAGCGATGACCCCAGGCAGCCACCATCGAGAAGGTTCAGTACTACTCGAGGTAGAAGTGAGGAATTCATGCCAGTCTTGGTAGTGTTGAAGCACATCGTGAAGAGACCAAGAGGGCGGGTGAGTAGTTTGGTTGGCGAAACCCGGCGGAATTTCATTGCTCAGTATCGCCACAACCTGTTGCTGCACTTGGGCATCTTCAACATCTACAAGATGGCGAGCGTTTCCTTCATCCACGTCCGTCTCCTCGCCCGTTTCTTCTTCATCTTCATCTCCAGACTTTGGATCCTCCAGCAACGTGGCATCAACTGCACTTGCATTACTGTCTGGAACTTGTAACACTTGTAGACTCGATAATATTTTCTCCAAAGCGACCGACCAATGCGCGATATGCTGGTTATACACGTCCGTAATAACCAGCATTGTTTGTGTTGCTATCGAGTGTCCAGCCTCACTCAAACGTTCCAATGCAAAATGAGGTGGAAGAGCTTCAGCAATAATCGCCCGCAGAACTTCGATTGCGACTCGCAGCGGAATGGTTGAAGCTAATTCTCCCGTGTCACCTAGCACAGCACGGCTATCAGGCCATCCAAAGGCCCTCATCCATTTGGGCGGTACGGGTTTACCCATTTCAACGCCGGAAATGTTCGTAACATCCCTGCAAGCGTCTTCTAACGAGCCACGTCGATTGCTACTGGACTGCTGACACCCAAGTAATAAAGACTGCAGTTTGAAGTCCTTCTGCTGGTCAACGGTTAACGAATATCCCCATAGAAACTCAAGCCATTGCCCCATCGACAAGTCTGTTGGTTGCAAGGTCTCACTTGGGAATGCCAGAAATCCCAGATTTGACGAAGAATTGACTGTTGACATCGTACTTGGACCCTTGATTAAGGGCACGGACGGACTGTGTGTGGCTGAATTAGCAGGCCGTAGTAGACCTCGCGCTGTCATCTGCCGACTTGTTCCCTGCGTGGAGCTTAACTTTCTATCTCCAGCCGATGCTTCGAGCCAAGTTGTTAGCTGCAGACACTCCGTGAATAGTTTCCGGAGGAATTCGATCTCCTGACGACCAGAACCTTGTCGAGTGTAGGAACTTAGTACTACTTGCTGGTACACTCGACGATCCAGCGCTGCGTTGTATCCCGTTGTTCTCCCCGTACGTTGTGGTGAATTCTGATGTTTTTTCTCTAAAATTGTGGTAAGGAACTGGTTGATCGCAGTAAGAAATTCACCATCACTGTAATGGAAAATGCCAGTGGGGGCCAACGCTCCAGGGTAAACAGTTCTCAGTACATTACCTCGAACCACCAAAATCGAGTGGAAAAGCACCAACCCAGTCACCACTTGCCAGAAATAATTAACTGGCACTCGAACAGCGTCGTCTTCACTTCGTTGTACGAGAGTAAAGAGCGTTTGGACACTTGGATACAACACCAACCGTAAGACTGTCGACTGTAAACATTTCCTCAAACAAATCGAGTTTTCACCGCTTCCTTCTTCGTATTCGTCTCGGAAGCACACGGTGTTCGAGCGAAGATGAATGGGAAGAGAACTCAAGTCCTCCACTGCAGCCACTAGGCGAGGATACGTGGGAGCCATCAAATCAACGACAGAACGACGTCGCACCAAGGATTGGGAGGTTGAAGTGCGTTTGGTCAAGCTCTTGACGAGCGGTGGAGGCTTTGAAATCGCTGAAGCTTCACGGGCAAGAGTACTGGGTCGTCTAACCAGCGCTTCACCAGTGGGAACAATGCTTCGATCATGACGCTGAAAAGCAGAGGAGGACGTTCGACGATTGGACCGATTGAGGATCTGGAAAAGCGCTTCCCAATAGTGTGGAACGCCACTCTCTTTTAAGTTGATAACTGCGAGTGGCGCTTCTTCCAAAGCTTGTAACTGGGGTTTCTCCATTTCCACAATTCGCTTAAAGTCCCCAGCTAAGAGGACTAAACGCTTAATTTCCGGCTCCTGATCGCCTTCGCTGCAATTCACACGTTTAGGGAAATTGTAAAGTTGTGCTAGAGGCACAAGTTGCTCTGTGATTTGACTTGCTGCTTGATCCTTTTCCACACTTCGGAATCTCCTCGCTGCGAGCTTTCGCAGTACACGAACTTGTAACGAAGCAGAATTTTCTAACCCCTGGAAGAAAACGCGGCGCGCAAACCCGAAACTGTGGAATTCGTGACGTGTGCACACAATTACCGCCGTTTCTTCAGGTAAAAATTGCATTGAATGCAGCCAAAAGCTTTCTGACCCAGTCTCTGCGTCGCTGGACCCTCGTTGGAGGTTAAGTGGGACACCGTAAGCTGCTAAGATCCGATCACAAACGTGTTGTGTACATTCAGGGAACATCACCAGACACGCTCGAAGGCGTTCAGACCTTGAGGACCCCTGCGGTAGTGACAAGTAACCAATAGAGTCGACGTTTTCAGCTTCGGACTCCAACATACTGCCGTTTAGTACCGCGCTCGCCACTTTTCGTTGAAGATCCACACAACTGGAACAGATTGCGGCTTTACACTTTTCAGCAGTGATGAAACTCGATTTTAGCTTTGTCTGGAGAAGAATTGTGCCAACGGATCGAGGAATTAACTCATCAGCTTCACTGCTTTCGCTTTCAGGGGCTTTATACTCGACCTCCTCCAAAGAACTGATGACTTGCAACACAAAGCGATACCAGTCATTAGGAGCCACGAAAGGTTTTACCCGGGTTAAAACACTTGTTAAAACTTCAGACGATACGCCAAGAGAACTCGATTGTCGCGAAAAAGCGATCGAACCACGTCGAAGCAGGCTAATTCGACGACTTGATGGGGCTTTAGTATCTTTGAGCATTGGCGTAATGAGTTCGTTGTTTGCCGGAGCCACAGTGGCCAGTAAAAGCGGGATAAAACCCTGCAAAGCCATCGGTGCCGATGAACCGGTATTGAAAGCATTGAAGACAGCAGCTCCCGTACGCGCAATCGGCGTGCTCTGACGCTTAACGATTCGAAGCTGCTCTTGAACCTCTCGTCGGTTTTCTCTCAACTCCTCGCGCACTTCCTCAACCACAGCAAGTCTCTCTCGAAGTGCTTTCGTCTGTGAGAGAGGGAATTGACTCGTAACTGCAGCAGCTTCCAAGAGTTTCGTAAGCTGGGAGTGACCTGCTTCGTACTGCTCAACCAGTCTGCAATACTCTTTCAAGGCCACTTTCAGGTTCTCCCCAGTGTCGGTGCTGCTCCAGAGCGTATCGAGCAGCGTCTCAGCCACATCATTGGAGTGTAATTGTCCGTCCAGAGTTGGGAAAAGATCGAGAACCTCTCCGAAAGCGGCTCGAGAAGCGTGTGACGTTAGGACCAATCGGAAGTTTGGATGCAATTCAATCGTATCTGCAATCTCCTTGTCGTTTATTCTGTATTCTTCCTCTTCATGTGTTTTCCGAGCCACCACCAAGTGTTTCGCACCGTTAATTTGTTTTATTCCCCAAGAAAAAGCTGCAAAAAGACACTTTGCGTCTCCATTGGGCTCGGAATCGATAGGTTCAACATCCAGAACAACCAGCTGCTGGCCTAAACGTGCTGCGAGCCTGAAAACTTCGTCAAAGTCCGCAGCTCGAGCGTAAACCATGTGAAGTTGCTTCCAGTTCCACGCTCGCTTTGCACATTTCACCACAAGTTCCTCTATCTCGGACGAAAACCGAGTGATCATTACTGGTAAACCGGTCGATTCAATTGAACTCAGCACCCAAACGTCCCATAGTCGTCTTCGTGAAAACCCCAGACCTCCAACTCTGGAAATTAATTTCGTAAAATCCTCAAACTCCACGTACTCGCCGGAAAACAACGAAGTCAGCGGCGTTTCGTGCTTGATAGGCCTCGACCTTTTGAGGATCACAGAAATTGAAGGCAAGAACGTGCATAAGGTGGAAGTCGGTGGACACCCCGGGGTTAAACCCCCATAGTGACAGTACGCAGCTTCCCAAGCTCGAAAAAACCGGTCACGACTCGAAAAATCACAAAGTTCACAGGCAAAAGCCAACGTTCCAGCCGATAAAAGCGCGTTCCAAGTGGCAAGGGAAAACCCTCGACGCATTGAGCTGCAATTCGCAGCTTCCTGTTGCTGTTTCCGGTCTTCTTTAAGAGCTTCCAGCGCCAACTCGCCACTATCACAACGAGCGTCCAGAGATGAGATTTCACCTCTTAAAGCCGTTTTCCGAGTGACAGCAGCATCGATCGCTGTTTGTGTCGCCTGCCATGCTCCATCCGCTTCCAACACGCGCTGTTGGCTCACTTGGAACTCCTTCATGATCATTTGCAGGCGACTTTGGGCCTTTTCCAGCTTGTCCAACGTCGGCTGCACCTGTCGTCGAGCCGTGGCGTATTGGTGGATTGCACGGACCCAATTAACCATCGAAGCTGCAGCCACACTTTGACGCTCCACTTCTTCTTTAGAAAAGCGCTCGTCACGTAGAAACTCCGTTTCTAACTTACTCAGTGTCGTAGCTGTCACAGCGTCCTTGTTGAATTGCAGTAACGTCTGCACAACGTTCGCATCTCCAAGGAGCAATCGACGGGCGCTTTCCCAGGACGGTTCAAGCTGGAAAAGCACACAGACAGCTCCGAGAACTAAATGGACAAGGGGTGGAGGATTCACGAACGACTTAATCTCCACAATGTGCCGTCGATCCACCAGTAGCAGAGCTCGGTTGGCTTCTTCCAGACACGCCATGGGCCCTCGAAGCTCTTGTTGCGCTATCTCTTGCGCTTCGTTTGTGACGATGATTTGCTCGTCTGCTGCCGTTTGAAACCGCTGCATAATGAGCCGAATCCGGTCGGCGTCTTCCTTTTGTTGAACTAATTTCGCCTCATGCTCAACGAGTTGCTGGTCGACAGTCGAAAGCTGTTCACTTAGCAGAATATCACTGGACCGAAGAGCTCCTAAATCTCGGTCCAATCGGTTCGAAAGCTCCAGAAACCAAGCGGTTTTCGATCGACAAGCTTCTTCCTGAGTGTAATTTTTCAAAACGAGCTTCGGGAAAAATGTAGCCATCGCGAAAATTCGCGATAAAGGAGGTTTGTCACCTTCGCTGGAGAGTTTTTCAACTGCGAGATACATGTCCGTTGCCATGCAAGCCACCGCCCAAAGCCCACGCTGTAATTCATTCACGAAGGTGTTGAAACCTTCGTCTTCACGGTTAAATTGCTGAAATTGAGCGTTGAAGTGGCCGTAAACCAACGTACGAAGCGAATCCCGATCAGCTCGAGGTACCGACACAACGTCACAGGTAGAGAAAAGGCTCGGACTGGTCGTACGCACTCGCTGTTCATTCTCCTTCTCAATCTCAAGCACTACACGGAGTTTAGAGCACATACGAGCCACTGCACTCGCCCATTTGCCACTTGTCACTCCTAACGGTCTTGTAAGAGCCATGACAGTGGCAGCGACACTTTCGCTCTCGACTTCTCTTTGTCGACGTAAATCGTCCGTATCTTGCTGCCATCGTAGATCCACACGCGCTAATTTGGAGCGTAATTCGCGTTGGAACTTCATTTCCACGAGCTGAAAAGCGTCAAGCAGAGGCGTCGTGGGGGCTTCTCGCTGTTGTTGGTGTAAAGCGGCCAGCGCTTCGTCTCTTGTGGCTTCGGCTTGCGCTCGTATCTGAGCTACTTGGGCTTGGTGTTTGGCTTTCAGCGCTAAAAGACGTTCATCACACACTCTCGTGGCTATATGCACCTGCTCTTCAAGTGAAAAAATGCCAGGGACTTCTCCTGTGGTCATGAGCATCTGGATCTGGTTGAGAATGGCCACGGGAAGCCGATCTAGCTGTTTAATTACCAGCGTGGCCTCTTGGCCAGCGACGCCCACGTGTTCGTACAGTTCCAGCAAAAGCCTTTTCCATCTTAGCGTTAAAATGTGAGAGGGATTTGTGGCGTTGCGATCACTTTTCAGGCCGGATAACGTGAATATTCCACTTTCCACTGGGAATTCGGAGATCTCGGGAATTCGGGATATTGTTGCAAAACGTAGTAAAGTATCAGCTCCACTTCCCGTGTGGGTTAATAAAACAAGGCGAGCCGCTGGACGTGCCAAAACACGATCAATTCGAGTAACTGATAGCGCCTTGAACCAAACCAAAATGTTATTTAATTCCCCCCAAATAAAACAAACAAAAAACTCCGTTTTGCGTACCAATTTAAAGGGGACCAGCGAAGCATCTCGAGGCAAAGCCACGCCCTCCTTTGAGCTCCCAGGCCGCAGCTGCATCGACGTAGAGCTGAAAGTCCGCAGATCTTGGAAATACGTTTGCATGGTAGCGGTAGCCACGGCTTCGCTCTCGTCTTCAAAGATAATCTCAGCGTATATCCATGGTTTTTTGAGAGAACCTCCTTCTTCCAGGCCCCTTCGCATCAAACTGGCCCTGCGTCTAAACACCGAAGGCTCCGAGTCGTTTGAAGGCGTCGCACTGGCCACTAGACCTCCGTAGTAGATGCTGGAAGGCACAAAAGCCCACAAACCTCCCATTAATTCTGCCTGCCCTTGAATGGAATTAAACTGCAGACTTGGTCGTTGGCTTTTAACAGGAGCAACGGAGCTTCGAGCCGTAAAAAGTGCCAAAAGAGCTGCTGGACTCACATTTCCATCGGTAGAAGGTTGGTTCACTATCGACTGCCGTTTAGGTGCGGAATTAAGACCCATGCCAGCTCCGAACGAAAGCCGACTAGCTCGAGCACTAGCACGTCGTTGGGTCATTTGAGCCACTAGCGACCGCATGCGAGCGATTTCCGCTGTAATTTCAGTGTCCTGTCGAAAGGAACTCAAACCCACGGACGGTTCCTTTAACGTTCGACAGCTTTCGTGCGTCCAGAGCCTCAGTAGCGTCTCCACGTCTGAAAGTAACGTAGGTTTTACGACAGCTAAACCTCCGTAAACCTTGGCGAGATCTTGTAAATTGTACCGGTACGTCTCCTGAAGCCGATTCCAGAGCACTGTTGTGGCTGCTACTACAAGTGGAAGCGCGTTTTTAACAGCAGTTGTTAAAGGCGTTTTTGAAAACTCCCAGTGGCTTTTTAGCGCTTGTTCAAAGATATTGTAGAGTTCTTCGAGTCCGCAGGATGGAGAAAGCACCGGGAAAAACTGAGACGTGAGTTTTTCGAGCGCTTCTTCGGTAGTTCCAGAGCTTTGGAGTCGATCCGTGCGCATTGTAGCGAACAGCATTAGATTTTCCACTGAAATCGGCAAACAATTGGAGCCTTGATAAAGTTTCCGGTGCTCTTGAACAGACCGTAAAAACGTGTAGACTGAAGGATACTGAGCCGTGGAGCTGTCCGGGGTGGATAGATGCAAGTCGTCGAGCAGTAGAAGCGCCGTTTTACCTGGAGGAGGCTCAAAAACGCCCGTTCTTTCACGTTGAAGCATCCGTTCGAAGCAATTCGCCAACTCAATTGCTGCCTCCCCTTTGTGCGGCATGGCGAAGAAGAACGGGATGACATCTCCACGGTCGAATTGACGCACCATAGCGGTCTTGGATTGGTCCATTGACGGTGCGATAGTTAACGGAACGCCCTCTTCTGCCTCCACTATCTCTTGATTCTCTGTTGTTGTAGTACTGCCGATAGAATTATCCGTCGATTGAGCGTTGTTTTGACTTCCACTTGGATCTTTCTGAAGCTTCAGAGCCATCCAAGTCACGAGCGAAATCTGACGCAGACGCAGTCGTTTAACGGACGCTAGCGTAGCAGCTTCGATGATTTTCTGTTTGCGTGTTTTGTCAGTTTCCTCGTCGCTTGTTCGCGTTTTAACAACCCCATTTGCCGCAATGATGGACCGAATGACTTCCAATTGACCGAGGAAGTGTCGAGTCAACGTCGTTCGCCTTGAGCTGTCGCCTCCTAACAGTAAAATGCCTCTCCCTGACCGCAAAGCTTCCCGGATCGCTGCGTGAACCACGAGACTGCTGGAAGTCGGAACGAAGAGCGAGTTGAAGCTACTGGGATCTGGCGATTGAGGTGCCAGGGCCACTAGCCCTGAAGAACTAACAACCGGCACAAACCGAAGCTCTTGGAGATCCAATAGTGTCTCGAACAAATTCACATTTGGACCGCAATGGACCCACGCGGCAGTGAGGTGGTCAAACTCGCGTCGTAGGACGTCGCTAATTTGTCGCTGGACCGCATTAAACCCATTTGCACAAGCTGCAAAACCCCACATGAAGCTGTAAATCAACGCCATTTCCACTCGAATTTGGCCCGTTGGGATCTCCTGATCGAAGTGCAGCATCGAATCTGGGATCGCACTCATCTTTACAGCTTTGACAGTACGAGGAATTGTGGTAGGTAACGTGGACGCAGTGCTGAGAAGCGATTGAAGCAGAGACACCAGGTTCATTACCCGTTGGAGAGGAGAGAAGCGGATCATGTCGGAGCTTCCCGTATCCAGAATTGTACCAAGTTCTTCTAGCAGCGAAGAGCGAATAATCCACTTTTCAACCACAGTGAAAGTATCGCCGCTTGACCACTTGGAACCTTCATTCTGCTCCATTCTCTCGCGCTGGAGAGCCAAATAACGGTGTAGATAGGCAGTTGAGATGGTCATTGTCGCCTGTACGTCTCCAGGTATCGCACGACGGACTTTTGGGTTTAATTCATGTAAAACCGTCGTTTTATCTGCTTCCAAGTGGAGAATGCAGTTGACATGAAGAAATGAAGGCGTGGCATCACGTAGAGTCAGCACTTCAAACAGAAAGCGTAAATTTGGCGGCAACGTCATGAATTCTCCGTCTTCAAACGCCAATAAGGCGGAAATCGGGTTGACAAGCACCGCTAAAAGCCCTTCAAGCCAACGGAGATCCAGAGAATCGTCAAAAACGACCCAAACCTGGTGGTTCAAAGACAGAAGAGACTCCGTTGTGTTAACCGTTGCAGATTTCTCACCCGAATTCGCAGTGGGAGGTACATAAAGCTCTTGGGCTTGACGAAGTAACTGACCCAAAATACTCGGCACACGTCCATGGCCATCGAGAGAGACGCCCCCGTAAAGTTGAGTTACGGTTAAAGCCATGGGTAAAACCACACTTACAGACACTTGAGGGGATGGCGTTTTGTCCTCTTTGCTCGTCAGAAATGAGTTTGAGCGTTTCACATGAGCTAACGGAACCGATTGGCTCGGAACTGGCGCGTTTAGTTCACTGGTAGGCGTTGAAACACCTTCATCCTGCTGGGAAATGACCTCCAAAGCCTTCGCAAGTACTTGATACGTCGTTGTCTTCCCCACACCCGACGCTCCTACCAGTATCGTGCTCGTACTGAAGGTCAAAGCAGCTGCAAGTGCTAAGACGGAGGAGATCGTCGGGTTGCGAGGCACCAAATGCAGTTCTCGAGCTGCAGAACGGACCGCTTCCTGTAGTTCCAGAATCGCCCCTGTCTGCTGCACGAAAGCATCAGGAACTGGCGCTGGGAACGTGTTTCCGATAAGGGACTCCAGTGCTTTAAGCTGGTCAGCTTCGATCCGATCTTGGAAATATGTCAGTAGGGTTTCACGAATCGCTGATTCTTGGGGCTTCGGTGGTTGATAGGCTTCGTGTATCACCCTTTTCAGTGCTGAAAAGCTGAACGGGCTTTCCTCTGATCCAGTGGCAAGAGCGTACGTCGAACGAGCGTTTTCCCACAGAACCAGGAGCTGCTTTGAGAGGCGTTGAGGGTCTGTAAACCCTCTACTAAGCAGCAGAGCTTCGACAATATACTCGCGATCCCATTGAATGACTGCAAAGTGGCTGAGCGACTCCGTCCAGATGTGGATGTCCTCTGTTAATTCTGATCCCGAAGGAAACACCAAAAGCATCGCAGTTCCCGGCACAAAAGTGATAGGCGATCGATGGATCCCCATAATTGCGTTCTTGGTTATCACCGCGTGCTCAATTGACGCCAAAGTCGTTGCCAACGTCTTAATCAAACGCGCAGAGTCTTCTCCAAGCTGGAAAGTAGCGCAAAACGTTCCTCCAGCGTACAAAGCTCCGATTAAAAGGCGCGTGGCGTGTGCATACGATGTCAAAGTGGCAGTGAAGTGGCGTCGACCCAATATTGAACTCACTTGCGCACTCAACATACGTTTTCCACTCTCCAAGCCGCCTGTTAGCAAACATCCTTGGCCGTGTCGGATACAAGCGAACAGAGAGAAGAGAGAGCGGAAACTGCTTGGAGTTACCACTACGTCACTGTACGGACTTGAATAGTGGAATCCGTACGGGATATTCAGCGTATTCACTTCCACGTGACACTCATGACCGACGGTGCTGGCGTCGTCCATTCGGTACTTGAGTTGGTAATCCCAGTCCACAGCCAAATCCCCAGGCCAGACGCAACTATCAGCTTGTCTTGAAGCCATGTGGCTGGCAAATGCGTCGCGAAACTGGATTTCTTGTAGACGCAAAGCGGAACTTAGTGTAATTTCCCGTGGAGAAAGAACTGGCGCTTCGGGGACTACTTGGCGTCGCACACTTTCACTATAGCCGTTGAGATCACTGGTTATTCGCTCAAAGCGACTGCTTCCAGTTGAAATTAAGATATCTTGTAGGCCATTTTCGATAATTCCACAACGCAAGATACGGTCTGCTAGCAGGAGACTCTATTCAATACAGACAGGGACATTTAGGGCACACAATCGTCACAATTTTAGGGCAAAATAGTAGCGTACCTGGACTGTGAAGCGACTGATATCGACGTCTGAAGCCTGATCGGAGTTATCGAAACGCATGAGCTCAAGCGCTTGCTTTGTCGACCGCCGAAGTTGTTCCGCTAGACGCTTTTCCACTGCTGCGAGCCATTGTTCCACTGGCCCTCGAGCTTTCAGATTTTTACCCATCGGAATAATTTCATCTTCTCGATAAGCACGTGAAGTAATCTAAAGCACAACAATAATATCAGCACAATTTAAATTACCAACAACAAGTACGCGAACCTGGAGGATATCTTGGAATTTATCTCGAGTACCAAAGACGATTCCACCAACATTGTCGAAGCACTGGTACAGAAACGAAGAAATACAGTTGACGTCGCGAGATTTTGACAATAAAGTTGCCAATTCCAAGTCGGAAAGTTGGAAAAAGGCTGGAAACACTTGACGCTTGATCTGCCATACCAATGTCAGTGTTAATACGATAAATTACCTCTTTTGACGAAAAAAGCATACCTCAAGGTGGTCTGCCAACGTTTTAACCGCTGCTTCAAAGCCCTCGAGAACCAGCAGCAACGACTGTCGATGCTCTGAACTCACTCCAAACGGTAAGCAAAGAGGACGATTGAAGAGCCCACTAGTCAACGAACGCCACATAGCATCGTGTCTCTGCAGTTGCTTGGCCTGCTCTGGAAAAGTCCGGGCGAAATCAATGGAGACTAACCTCTGGGTAAAGTCCCATTTCCTCTGACAAACTTGCAGCAATTCCAATGATTCTTTGGTATGGTTGAGGTCCGAAAGCATTCGAGGAAGACGTTCTTGCACTACGAGGGAGTACGTGGATAGATCCATGACTCGGAGTAGCATTTGACTCTCCTCGATAAGGGACGTAAGTTCTCCACAGTCCCCAATACAGTAGACGTCGCGTCCGTCTCGATCCCTCCTAGCTTCCACTGGGATTTCTTGTGCTTCCCAAGTACGTACGACACTCATGAAGCTACTGGCAATGGCTGCTTCAGCTGAAGCTTCCTCGGAAACATGACGAATTGCTGTAGAGTGAGCGACAACGTTGACTTGTAGTAACTGCTGTATCTGCAAATCCAGACGAGAACTGGTACTCGCAGATTCACCGTCCTCCGCTGTGGGAACTTCTACGCTTTCGTCTTCAACGCTGATAGGTGCAAGAGAACACTGCATTTTGTGCTCGAGTTTTGTCCAGTGACGTTCGGCTAAGTGTGAGTTGCGGAGGTCTCGGATCACTGGTGCCAGTCCGTGTAAAGTGGTTTGTAGCTTTTCCAGTCGGTCAAGTTCAAAGCCAGCGACTTGCGCTGGGTATTGGCGAATATTCTCCACCACAGCATCCACGTGGCTAGCTACAGCGCTCATTTTCTCCAGATCAACAGAGCGGATAGTGTCCGAACTGCAGGCAGTTAAGTGCTCGTCCGCTTCGCAAACAGCTTCCCAAAGTTCCTAAAATTTACAGAAAATACATAATTTAATGATAGCTATTCGAGAAAAAATACGGTTGGAACGCACCCGTTTGAGCTTAAGCTCCACCGCTAAATCATCCAAATCTTCGAAGGTTTTCATCAGCGGACGGGGACTGCTAGAAGCTTCTTCAAACACTTGTTGGACCCGCACTAGTCGACGAGCTTCTTCCTGCGCAGTTTGTGATTCTTCATACAGCTTCACGGCCTTGTCTCGAGCCAGTTGACACGTGCTGCTTTGAGCTGCCAAAGCTTCGTCACTAGCTGAGGATTGCAGAGAGTTTATTCTACGTGTAAGCTACACAAAAAAAGAATTAGAATCACAGCTTTAAAACAAGAAAAATAAATAAACAAACCTTTTCCAGATGTTCTGCGAGTAGCGAGGCGTAGCTGTGTAAGTCGGTATCGCGGTTTGTGTATGCGTCTTGGACGTGGGTCTTTAACGCTTGGAATTCCGGATCACACAGCTCCAAAGCTTTCGTTGTTTCAACGGGAGTCGTGAATTTTAGTGAGTTTAGCATCCCAAAGAAATCGTGTAAAAACGTCAAATCCAGCTCTTTATCCAGAATTTCATCGTGCACTTCCTGTGGCAATCATGGGTTAAAACTACACCACGGCATCACGTTCTTAGCCCGTACGCACCCGGAGATTCAAGAGGTATTTGGTGAAAGCGTCTAGGTCTGGCGTAATAGGCTTCTCGATTTTGCTACTGGAAATATTGACGTAGCGAAGGAATTGGTCGCATTTTTCACGTAGCAGACGAGGTAGAAGCTCGCGCATCGCATCAAGACACCGAGCAGGGGACGGAAGCAGTTCGGACTGCAGTTGTTGCATGTCGAAGTGAAGAAACTCCACATTGACTGACAATCGGAGAGATTCTAACGCGCGGATCTGTAAAACAAATGCAAGTACTGTTAATTCTGACAATTGGAGACTTGAAGTATTGACAAATTGACCTGGTTCGTGAAGTTGGTAGCGTCGTTTGCCATCTCGTCCAGTGAGTACTCGTTCCGACGAAATAGTCGCGCCTTAAGTTCGAAATTCACACTTTCATTTTGCTGTCGGAGTTGAAGTATTTTGGAATAGGCAGTAGCCAGATCCTCCGCACCATTAAGAGCACTGCGTACGAGGTCCTGGATGTCATCTCGCACCGATAGATACTGACTGCTTTCCTCCAGCTGTTCCACGAGGCGATCCGCTGGACATCGGAAGCGTTCCCCATCGCCATCAGTAGCTTCAAGATCGGGAGTGACTGTGACGTTCTGTCGGGATGAAGCGCCAAATATCGAGTGTAAATTTAACGCTCGAATATCATCAGCAAAGTTGAGAACGGATCGAAGCTCAGGACTGGAAAGCAGAGGTGGAACGGCTCGGAAAACGTCTGTGAAACCTTGAATGATGGTTTGCAGTATCCGTACCAGGAATGCGAGTTCTGGTTTGAAGCATATTTGGTATTTCGGCCTTCCTCTCTTCTCTAGAATCGCACTGGTGGCCACATTCATCGTAAAAAGCGGCCGCGGACAGAGACATGGAATCTGCAGCACTTCCTGCTCGACTGCGGAGGAGGAATGCCCGTTTGAAACGTCTGACCCCTCTTTATCCGTTGAGTAGGTCTCGACATCGAACGTGGGAAGTACCAGTAGCTGGATCAAAGCATTCTCTGCAACAAAGTACAAGTCGTCGATACTGAAAGTCTCGGTGCTCGACCCTGTAACCTTAGCTAGGCCAGAGAAGAAGAGCGCTTCCAGTCTGTTCTCCATTTCAAACGTCGAGAGTGAAGCTGTGTCTTCGCTGTCAGTGTGTAACTTCCCTTCCCACGCAGTATGGAGAAAAGCTTTAATCTGCTGCTTCTTGAAAGGAATTCGTTGACGATGGTGCGACTTTGGCAAGTTTGGATCCGTCATTCCTTCTTCTGCAGGTTGACTCGAGCATCGAAGCGTTTTGTGCGTGGCTAAAGCGAGATCATCGTGATCTGTGAGACGTCTAATGGTCGCTGCATTGGCACCACGTAGAATGAAATCGTGGAAAAGGTCCAGACTTTGTTTGACCACTCGAGAATAAATGTCCAGCAACAAGAAATCCACCAGAGTAACGAATTTCGTAAGTTGTTTGCATTTGCGGCGCTTGATTGACGCCATCGTCCACCGAATGTCCTCGAGTTCGTTCGTCGGAGCCATCGAACGCAAGGTGTTCTCGGTCTGAGATGGAGCACTTTCTTCAATTGAAGATAACGTCAGCGCGTTTCGAGCTTCTGCAGCCTCGGAGACTGTGAGTCGAGTGGATCGGAAGTGCTTGTGCTGTAAGAACTGCTGGTGCGCAGAGGCCAGGCCCTGCTCACACTGCACGTAGCTCTCCAAAATGTGGTAATTGCTGCTCTTGCGAACGGATAAAGCGAACTCGTGGCCGGGGAAACCAGCGTGCAACGGAGCTGTATCGTCCAGAAACACTCGACAAACACCAGTCAGAATCGTTTGAAGTCGTGTTGTGATCTGGTGAAGTTCTTTCGAGCGGGTCTTCAGAAATTTATCCTAAAATCACACATGACTATAAATTTACAAATAAGCCGTCCAAATCTCGCCGTGAACGTACGTTAGCCGTTGTAAAATCTTGCAGTGATGAACATTCGCCGTTGAAATCCAGCATGAGTTGTAATTTAGACACTCTGCCCAACTCCTTCCGGACTTCCAACATCCCGCTGAGTAGAATTGGGTATGAGAAATAGCAATTCGTGATTAAATTTTCTCGAGCAGCTTCTCGCTTGCTGCTGCGTACCCACTGTCTCCACGACACGAAGACTTTGCGATAACGGAATCTGCATATACTTCAGTGAGAAGTGCACTAATAGTTGAGATACAATAAAAGTACGTACCTCGAAAATGTTGGCAGACTGCGAAGTTTAGTAAACTGAGCTTTCTGCGTCTCCCAGTCACTGAGTGATAAAAAAGTCGATCGAAACTCGTCTTTCTTCAGGTGGAAAGTATATCCTGCTCGACTGATCGTGTAGTAATCCCAACGAGCGTCCTGGGTCTGGTTAATACTGCCTCCTCCAAAAAGTGCTTCCTAAAAAATACAGAACAAACAAGGTTAGTCACCAAAACTACATTTTGCAGTTTCTACATGTAGATCTGCTAAATCTTACATGGGTAACCGGGATGATATCGTACGGGTGGTAAGATTGTCCGTGCTCCAGAAAGTGACGAGGTACAGCATACACAAACGTATTATCGTTTTCCTCTCGAGTCGACGCTAGCAGACGATCTCCTACAATACAACAATCCAAGCTCTTAATTGTTTTGTTTTTTTACACAAAAAGCCACTTTGAGAGGCATTCATCTTACCTCTTGATTGCACCGAGCGGGAGCTCGAGGCTGACATACTCCGTGCCGCTTTGGATGAGCGCGACACAACTGACAAACAACTGGCAAGCGACGACGAGCTCTTCTCCCGAGCTTTAAGTGGCTGATAGCGAGAACTGGCAGCGGCTGAATGTGGTCGCTTTATCCCACCTGCAGGTCTCCCGGGGAACATCTCAACAGTAACTTCTTCTTGTTGATTCAAACGACTCGACCGATACAGAGCTGCAGCGGCTGAAAATGGACGGTTGGAGGTAGATCGAGCAGTTGATGCCACTCCCGGCCTTACTGCGTCCTCCTTGGTTACATCTGTGGCTATTAACCTCTCCAACGCTGCATCTTCACGTTGGTTACTGCTTAAAACGTTGGACGGGTCTTGAACAAGCTGCATCCGGTGCCGACTCACTTGTCGAGTAGCTGCAGGAACAAAAATTAGCATAAGAAATCAACGTAATACAGTGGATAAGCACTAAAAAGTTTTTGCCTGTATGAGCTGACTTTGGCCGCATTGGGGGCTTCATGAAAATTCCCTTCGTCTCACTGGACATTGCAGCTCCTGGAGCTCGTGGAGTCTGTTGAGGAGCTGCAGATCCCGGTCGAGGGCTTTGGAGTCGTTGTCGAAGCTTTAAAATACAATACAAAAAGTAAGGAAATAAGTTCACACTTAGAGAATTAAATAAAATATTGTACCAGCACAGAGGACGACTGCTTCAGTGCATTGACAGAGGAGGCCAGCTGTTCCGGAGTTGAAGTTGCATCGACCTGGCTCAAATCGTTGTGGGGCAGAGAACTACGCGAGGCTCCAGCCGTACGAGGCCGCAGCTTGGGAGGAGCTCCGAAGCGCACGTGGTCCTGCATCAGTTTAGATTCGACTGACGGGTCACTTCACGACCCAATTATTGCAAGAACAACCAAAATACAATAACATAATTGTATTGATGAGTATTAATACTATTATTGTGCATTTTTTTTCTAGCACTTCAACATGTGGAGTAGTTTTTCATGCCTGGAATTTCCTCTTTTGGCACTGTCGGATTGATATCTGAGCCATTGCGCTTTTGGAACCCCGCAGTGAACTGCATTGAGGCTCGTGAGCGAGTGGTTGGATGCCAAACTCGTTGTTAACGCACTTGCTGCTGCTCCTGTGAGCGGGTTATCTGCGATATTTAGCCAGCAGAGCTGCTTGCTGTACTGCAGCAGATACGACAGAGCAAGATAACCCTGTTTGTCGTTGAAAAGACTCAGCATATTGTCGGAGATGTCGAGAGCTGTCAAGGTCTTGTGGAACGACATGGCCCCCAGTAGAATCCGACAACCTTCGGGCTGCAAGGCGTTGCTGGCAACGCTGAGCAGCAGCAACAAGAAGAATTGATTACTGAAAGAATTAAGGCAGCGTCATCACCGCCAAGCACAAGCTCACGTACTTGACGTAATGCAGACGCGACCGAACGCTTTGGATCCCTTTGGACAAGGCGAGGATCCCGTCGTGTTGCGGCCGGTACGCGCTACCAACGAGGTCGCAGGCGTCGAGCTCCAAGAACTGCAGCGTGTTGTTGGTCACCAATGCGCAGCCCAAGAGTCGAGCTCCTTCCGGTCCGAGTGGGTTTTTGGATAAGCTGCAGCATGCAACACGTAGACAGAGCGAAGATAAGGATGTGATCTGCTACATCAACACAACAGATTATTGCGCACCACAGTCGAACCAGCGGCGTGTTGATCTGCGCGACAAAGTCCAGCAGAGAGACCACGCGTTGGGGCGAAACGCTGCGTTGACCCATCAACAGCGCGATCTGCTTCTCTCCTTCCTTTCGCTCACGCAGCACAGCCACGTAGGAGCTCAAGACGCGTGGCAATTCAACATCAACCAAGCTCGTAGGTATCTCTCCATCTGCTTTCGGCGCTTTTTGAGGGGAGAGCTCTTCCATAGTGTAAGATGCTGGACGGGATCCGTTCGAAGAGGCTCCTTGTCAACAGACACGTGGTTAGCTCCAGCAATACACGCCACAATAATGGTAAAGTCAGCAGTGCACGTGCGTCCCATATGGCTGAAGAATTTCAAAACGCTGTGGATTTCCACGAGGGTTAACCCTTACTACAGCACCTGGCTAATAGAGATTACCTTACTTCTTGCCGGTCTTCTTGATCTGGATAGCGAGACCCAAAATGAACACCACGAGCATCGCCACGAGGTAGCCCCACCACTCCTTGGGGATGTTGTACACGTAGTCTCCGTCCTCGTCCTTGTAGCGGTAGTCCTTGATAGCCGTGAGCTTGGGGAAGTCTCCGATGAAGTAACCGGCGCCGTTGATGAGCACCACAGCTCCAACAAGCGCTGTAGCCACAATAATGGCCAGACGTTCAATCTTAAACGCCAACAGACCGCAGATCAGACCCATCACAATGGCCAAGATAAGCAGACCAGTAGTGGGGTCGTTCGGGTAAATCCTGTAGCCGAACGAGGCGTTGACGATCGTGGCCAGGAAGACGCCACCAGCTGCTCCAATGAGGAAAATGCCTGCGTTGTACACGGACACCACAAGGGAGCCGAGAATGATGCCACCGATGAGGAAAGCGATCCAGAAGGCGGTGCGTTCGTACGACTTGCCGTCCACAATGTACTCGACGATAGCGGAGACGATGTACCCGCCGACGAGGAACCCGCAGGCGAACATGGTGGGGCGCAGCAGTTTGTAGCCGCAGGTGGTCATGGCTGCTCCGCCCACAATGGCGATGACAGCGGCGATACTGGGACCCACTTGGATAGAGTCGGAGATGTTTTCAACGATTCCGTCGGAGGAAGAGGAGGAGGAACCGCGAAGAGAGGAGTCTTGGGCCATCGTTAGGGTCCAGAAGAGCGCCATTATAGGCAGCAGCAGCTGCATCTTGAGGGAGGACATGGCCAAACGAGAGAAAACGATGGACAATGTGTCTGTGAGGCTGCAAGTCTGGAAGTGAGGGGAATGTGGAGGAATTGCGGTGCCATCGGGACAGTACAGACCAGCCTGTCGAAACAGCTGCCTTCTGTTTGGATACATTTTGGATGGTTCGTTAGCTTTTGTGTGTTGTGATTGGGCGTGTAAATATGTGCTTTCGACTTTGGATCGTTTATGGAAGGGAAAACATGCGGATTGGTTCGTGTAGAATAATATTTGCGGAATTTGGATGCAGCAGGGCACATTTTCGCAGTTGAAAATCCATCGTCCCTGCCACTTGGTGCATGGCTTTGACGAGAATCCGAGACCGCGTTTGACTCACTTGGGAGGATTTTGCTGCGCGACACTTGAGGTCGGTAGGTAAACTGAGGGCGCATGGGTAACTTCGACCTTGTTGGGTAAATTCCCCAGTCCTTGGTCATGCACCTACATCAGCAGCTACATGTAGAAGTCCTGCATGATTTCTACGATACTAGAACCACGAACTGTAGGGTACATCGACGTTCGATGACCAAACAGTTCCTTTACCACTTTATTCTGTTGATGACCACTCGGGCCTGATTACCATGGCTACATCTTCAACTGGCTACTAGTACATGACTTGCATCTACTGTACATCCTCCAAGTACAAAGTACACACGATCTCAGTCATCGCCGCGCAGGAATGAGCATGGTGAACGCGGTGGCATCACTGGGCGCTAGGTTCAAATCACCAGCTTCAATTTCGAACTCACTCAGATTCGTTTCGTTCGTCATGTACGCGTCCCGGAATTTGCGCCAGAGAAACGGACGTCGACGCTTGTGAGATCGACTGGGGTCTCTCAAGTTCTCTCCAACGATCTCGTACAGCTTCAACGTGCGGGGCGCCCACCTCAGGGTCTGCATGATGTCATCTAACGGCACGAAGCACCAGCGGACGCATCGATAGAGCTTCATCACGTCTTCTACATGGCCTAAACATGGTCGCGGCAGCTGCACTCCGTCTCCAAGGTGGTAAACGTCCAGGCCGAACACCATTTTGTTCAGGCACCGAAGCAGCGTTCGTTCACCTTCTGGAACTCGCAGACGATTGCTGCAGAGCACCAGAACCAGAGTCTCAATAGGCAACTGCTGCATCTCCGACACGGTCATAAGATCAGCGACCTCGGAGCCGACATCTCTTAGTCCGCAATAAAACAAAGTCGTCTGGAGTAGTTGGTGATAGATACTACAGATCGGATCACCCCACAGGAACAAGTTGCCACTCACGGTACATACAGTCCTTCGGTAGTAATTGTTCTCAGGGTCTTCATGATGCACCCAACCTTCGTCGCTTGGACTCGTCGTTCGAGCTGACTCGTTTTTTTCAAGGGAAACCAGTGAATTCCACTTGCAGTATTGATGACGGCAGTGTTGATAGTCGAGTCGGGTTTCCTCCATCACGACACCGCCACCTCGATCGGCAGGTCGATATTTGACAATTAATTGGCCTCGAATCCAGAATTCGGGGTCTCCATCGAGAGCGTCCGAGTCCAATACGACTTCGGGATCCTGTGAAAAGAGATACGGCGATGTGCGTCGAATAATACGCCACATTAACGGTGACGAACCAACAGCATTAATGCAGCCTTGCAACACGAAGTCTCCAAACTCAAACAACGTCACGTGAAGTGGCATCGGATTGGCGCTTGAAGTGTTCGTAAAACACTCAACACGAGGCAATTCCACGTACGGCTCCCAGTCAGTAACAAAATGATGGTGCATCTCGCGAAGTGATATAACCTGAGACGATTTAAACCACCGTTTGAGCCACTGAACTAACCCATTGAGCAGGCCCCGCCAGAAAGCGACTAGCCGCACATTGTTGATAAGAGCCACGACCACAAGCACCAGCATATCGTGGTCGCCAATCAACTGAATCCACCTCGTCTCAATTTTATTCATCGCAACGTGATACTCCACACGCTGCAAATCATATAAAAAGTCGACTAAGCGTAAGGTGACGTTCCGACGCATTTTCGGTTGGCTCAACGCCGCCGTGGCTATTAAAATCTCCATCCACGTATCCAGTGTCACTTGTCGAACTGCCACTTTAATGCACGAATAGCGAATACGGTCTCCCATGCCCATCCACTGCGCTACCCTGAGTGTTTCCATTGCGGTCGTCGCGTGCAATAACCTCACTTTGTACGTGTAAACGTACTCTATCATCGGCACCACAGCAACCGCTCCAACGTCCGCCAATTCCACATGCACCACTTTATCCGGGTTCTCCACCATCTCGACATCTAGCATTGTT
This sequence comes from Phytophthora multivora, assembly GCA_001314345.1. NCBI lineage: Eukaryota > Oomycota > Peronosporomycetes > Peronosporales > Peronosporaceae > Phytophthora > Phytophthora multivora. The sequence goes on from LGSM01000303.1 coordinate 25,955, forward strand.
TTCTCTTTGTCGAATAACCTCCTCACTCGTTTATTGTCATTGAATCGGAAACTCTCCAGCTCGTTCTCCTGTGCCGTCATCTGTAGGCTTCTCCGTCTCCGTCTCTTTATGTGATTTCCGCTCACTTCGGAGTCATACGCTTCTTCTCCATCGTCCGTACTGCTGCATTCTTTGTCTGCAATGCTCGCGCGTTGGTGTGCAGCAGATAAACACTTGGTATACAGCAATGGTTTGGGCAGAGTAATGGTCTGCAGCGGACACGACGGAATAATCTCCGTCGTGTGCTTATGGCAATCCGGAGATACTAATTGAAGCTTTAATTGTGAAGAATGAGCACTAATACAAGCCCCGTCCTCCTGTTCTTGGAGCCGTTGTAGCTGCTGGTGGAGCCAGGGCCAGCGTTGACTCAGAATTTCACTGTGCAAAGCGAAGACGCATCCTCCGACGTGCAAAATGACGTCGGGTGGCGACCTTGAAGCCTCCGGCGGCGTCGGAAGATGCCACAGAGGGCCAGAGAATGTGGTCTTGAGCGTGGATGTGGAGAGCAGGTCGTGCGGGACCGGGAAGCCGTCACTCAGCTCCATCGAGCAAACTGCAACTTTTTTTATCAGAAATACAAATTATTTTTGGGTCTGATAAAGTCATACAAACTTCAATTTCTAAAATATGTCATTCCTTAGAAATTAAATTTTGTTTATTTGGACCAAATAGTCTTCTAATGATATTTTGGTGCAAAATACAAATTTTAAGTTAATAGGACTAAATTTTAGTTAGATGAGAACTTTTGTTGCACCAATCCGTAGATTTTCCAATTTCATACAGATATTGACACAAAGCTTTTTTTTTTTTCCAGGAAGGACATGCAAGTCCAGAACACTACCACGAACTAAAATGGCCAAGCCTTCTCAAGCTTGGGCTTGAAGTTACCGTCATTGAAGGGAGTGTTGGCCTTGCCGAAGTGAACCGAGTTGAGAGCAACGGGCGTCTTCCGTCATCTGGTCCCACATGATCAGGTCCTGGAATGAACCGCCATCGCCAGTAGTGTCCAGGTCGTGGTTCAAAGGCCACGCGTGTTTGTATCGCACCTTTAGACTGGTGCCATCGATCACCCACGGTGGGCACGGGTTGTACTTCTTGTAGCCATCGTGGGAGGACACCGAACAGGCCAAAATCTTCGGCTCCGGTACGTCGGGGTTGTCAATGAACACGATAACGTGCTCCCAGTCGTGACGGTGACCCATGCGCGATGATGGCGAGTCCTTGGGGAAGTACCACGAGTACATGATAGCCCAGACTCCTTCCATCCACGTGGAACGGCCGTACACCTGGGAGCCGTGGCATCCTCCTCTCAGACTACAGAATAAAGGTGCATTCCTTCTTGACTCTGCGGTTGCTTCTCGACGGGGGAAATTTCAAAATGAGAAGGATGACGACCTCGCACTGATGCCAATGTAGCCTTAGATAACACCGGTTGAATTATCCTCCGCTCGTCGCTCCTATCACGGATGTCTTTTCGTAGAACAAGTTGGTGCCCCCCCCCCTACAACAACAATACGACTAGTTCTTTGCCTGTAGCGTACATGCAGCTTGATTCGACCACGGATTCATCTCGCTGCTCGCAGAGTTATGCAATCGGAAAGCATGACATTGAGGGAATTAACTGAAGAATTTACACAATCATCCGGCCATTGCTGTTCTCGATCTTTCAGAAAATCAAGATGTCTTCTTTACAAAACAAAATATATCCACCCAGTAGGATTTGTCCTAACCAGCACGTCCACTGAAACTTACACGTCAACCGCGTCCAGATACGAGATCGTGGCCAGCGCATCGTTGTACGTGATGGACGTGTCCGGCTTGGTCCAGCCTTCGGGGAACATTTCCTGCAGGAAGAAGGTGGCGACGAACGTCGTAGCCGTCGAGTTGCCGTTATCTCCACCGAATCCACGAAGGAACAAGGCCGACTCCGCACCGGCGATGAAAGCGGGCGTTGTACTGAAGTCGAACTCGGGATTATGCTCTTCCCCCCAAGCCGCACGAGCAGCTCGGATCTTGGCGACGTCCTCGACGTCCACGGAGCCGTCGAGTCCGTAATTCAGTACGTCGTTGATGAGACCGGGGGTAATGAGATACGGGTCCTCTCCGAAGTACGAGTCGATACGGGCCAGCGACGCGTCATGTTCCACTTGGTCGTTGTGCTTGGACAAGTCGTTCAGATCGAACAAGTCGGGTGACAATCCGCCCATGACGGCGGCCAGATCTTCACCGATGTTGAACTTGTCCATGACGACCGACAAAGCCTGGCTCACCGTGATGTTCTTACCGTCACGCGGGAGGTATCCGTGGTTGGTCAAGGTGTTCATGGCGGGACACGGGCTTCGACGGAACGGAGTGGTGGCGTTCACGGCGCCCGACGTTAAGTGCGTCGGTGGTCGGTAGTACTCACCCACGGAGAGAGCTGCAGCTTCAGTGAGAGCAGCCTCAGCCTCAGCCTCAGTGTAGCCGTACGCGGCGCCAATGGCGGCAGCAAGGAAGGCAAATGATGCTGTGAAGGAAACCATTGTGGAGTGAGGGAAGCTTGGTAATTTGTTCTTGTGAGCAAATTGAGGAATGAGACTCGACTGGCGCCGTATGAAGCAATGGTCTGACCGGGGTCACGGCGGACGACGTCATCGTACACTGTAGCTGACCAAGAGGGAACGAGCGTGGTGGTGTAAACACTAACGCGATAATGATCTTGAAGCACGGAGTGACCCCGCTCAGACATTGCACACGAAAGCCGTCTCTACCTGTTGGCCGCATCAATGCGCCGGGAGCGTTTGAATCGGTACAATACCGGCATGAGCGGCTTGGCCTGTGTCGAACTCTGCACTGGGCATTGGTTGAGAATGTAAATACGAGAAATGTATCCACTGCAGGAGACGTCCTTGATGCCGACATATTCTCGTCGGATACGTGCCCGGTTGTCTGTATTCTGTTGCAGCACATACAAAACACTCAACTGCCTCACCCACCAGATGCCGTGCGACTGGAGCATTGGAGTTGTACGGCAATGGACGGACCTCCCGAATGCTACAACCGAACGACGAAAGTATCCAAAGCTGTTCGCCGACCAGCAAGTTGCTGGACAAGTATATCCCAACTGACAATGGCCGTTCGAAAAGGGCTGCTATTGAGGAAATAACATCAACTCGATGGAGCATCCTCCGATTGCCTACAGGTCCACTTGAAGCCTTCCAAAGGCTCCGCTTGTCCTGCCGTTAATGCTCATACGTTGCCTCATTCTGTTTTTTTTTTCCTATCGTCCTCATTTACTAGCACAATCGCGTTCACATTGCCCAGGGTTACTCCTACTACCGTCCGCCGTCGAAGTCCTGGTTGGCCACGATCAGGTAGCACGAAAAGCAGTGAAGGGGTCGAACGAGAACAGAATTAAGTTACACACGACTCGAGTCATCCATTTCCAGCAGCAGTGTGTGCCGTATTATGACGCCTTCACCGGACCACCAGATTGTCCTTGCTGTAGCTTCTTGCCAAGTTGTCGGGGGGCGTCCCACTTGAGGTGACCATCGCGGCATTGTACGGCAGCATTGTCGATCCTGGTCTCTACAGCGCATCGGAATCTGGTGGTTCACGCGTGACAGAGCATGCAGCACAGTAGGATACGCAAGGGACCGCCAAAGTCTCTCATCAGCTGCAAGTGTTTGGTCGCTTGCCTCTACGTTTGATCCACTATCGTAGCTGCGGAAGCTCCTGAAGCTCCTGATCTACACTCATCTCAATGCGAAGCTTAACTCGACTCGAAAACCAACACGACTGCTCAATTTAACACACCTGTAGCCTATTGCGACTGCTTTTTCAACAAACCTCGCTAATGAACAATTCAAGAACAGGGCAGTCGCCATCTCGACAACCACCTACCTTCTAGGCGCGTACACTCAAAGCTCTCAGTTTCTTGACTGCTTGATCGCTCATGCCGACACCGTCGGCTCCGTCTCAATCCCAACGACAGCACCAGCAGTGGGAATCGTCTCGTGCTCAGCAACCTTCGACACTTGGACGCTTTCTGGGCCGTTCTTCTCTGCTGACGGCTCCTCGTTGTTCTCGTCTTCGTCGTCGCTATAGTCTATCGTGAAGACGCCCACGAAGTTGGGATCCTTTGAGGCTTCTTCCTCGTCAGCCTCCACGGACGAGTCCTCGGGCTCTTCGAGAGCAGCGCGCAGCATTTCGTGGGTGGCCTCATCATTTTTCTCCTCCAAATCGTCCGTGGAGGACCCGTGATCACTACCGCCATCTTCTGCCGTCGCCGTCTCGGATGAAGAGCTGCTGTCGTTCCGGTGGCTTGAGCTCGCAGCGCCCGAAGATCTTCTCCTCCAGCCCCACTTCTTCGGGATCGACACCTCCGACAATTTGCTGCGCATGGACGTGATGGAATTCCTGGAAATGGACAGCTGACGTCTCGGTGGGTTGTTGCTGCCCACACTACCGCTGTTCGCGCGGTTCAGCTCACTGGTCGAGATGATGCTCGCGTCGCCTTCACCTCCATTCACAGGCATCGAGGTCATCGTGGGCATTGCTTTCTTGCGTCGCGGCTTCTGCTTGGACTTTTTCTTCTTCGGGTCTTCACCCGTGCGGAGAATCGTATCGTAACGGCAGTAGACGCATTCCCCTTCAACATGATTCAACAGCTCCTGAGGGGAAGAACCAGCGCGATCACGCATGAGCGCGTGCCAAGAGGAGTAGCCTCCGTCCAGCGTGCTGACAAAGCGGAACCCACGCTTCTGGAAGAAGAGCGCAGCCTGGTTAAGACAGTCAGTGTCCAGACGAACCGCATCTCGAATACTGGTCTTCACGTCTTCAGACGTCACGAGCTCAGGAGGAATTCCAACGCCATGGCCCACCAACACCACGTGAACCTGCGACTTCATCGAAATCAAAGCTTCCATGCTCTTCGCGATTAATTCCGGCGAGTCAAATACAGAAGGGTCCAGCGTGTACGCGACCGGAATACGACCGCTCTTAAGATCTTCTGAGCTGCGCAGGCCTCGACAGTCAACGACAAAGAAGCGAAGCCCAGCAGCTTGTTGCTCTCCAGACTTGTCACCGCCCATGAGTTGCGGACCCACTTCTTCAACGCTCACAGGCAACGCGAAGTAGGCCGATGGCGGGTCGTGTTTCTCCGCTGGGTGCTCCCACTGGGTCTTCCCTGTCTGCGTATGGTACCAGAAGATCTTGCCTGCGATCGAGCGCGACTCCTTCATCACCCACTGCGACATATCCACCGCAGCTTCGGCCGTGGATTTACGATCCGAGCTAACTCGATCACTGAGGCCACCGGAAGGAGGGCCACTCATACTGTTGCTGGACTGTGCTCGCACCTTCTTCGCTGCCATGCCAGCCCCCGAGCCGTAGGCGATCTCAATCGCCTGACGTGACGAGCACCTGATGTCAACTGTAGCCTCACGTTGTGAGCACTTGTAGGTCTTGGGGGTCTTACTGCGCAGACGTGAGGCCGACAGACACAGGAAACGAACGTTCTCCTCGTCCGCAAACGCCTTGGAGTCGAAAGTGGAGCGAATCTGGTCCTGGACGTCTTCAGTGGATCTGCAAGTAATAAACACTTCTTCCCGTTGAATCAACGCCGCGATGACGAAAAAGAGACCGAAGAGCGAATCACCCGTCAGCAAATACTGGTCCATGACGTACACGAACGCAGCGGGTGGGACCACCTGGTACAAATGTCCAAGCAAGAAGTCCGCGGCGAAAAGCTTTCCTGCCACACTCCACTCGTTCCCACACCACTGGTTCAAGCAGTGCGCAAGCTGTGGAGCGTGGTAGCTCAGCAACTGCTCCACCAATTGCTGTCGCTCGCGTCTTAAAGCCTGAGATTCCTCTTCATCAGCACGTCGTTTGCTCTCCTCAGCTAAAGAAGAGGTAGAATCCATCGAACTGGATCGTTCCAGAGCTCCTCTCTGCCCTGAAAAAGCTTCGTCCATACTGCTGTTACTTCCCCTGTTACTGCCCAGTCCCCCACCCACAGCACTGAGGCTCGGAGCGTCTGCAAAGAGACTATCTGCCACTACAAAGTGGGGCAGGAAGTGAGCACAGTACTGGTAGAAGCAGTCGTAGATGGTGGGGAGGGGCATCTTCAGTAGGAAGAACGGAGCCACCACTCGAGCCATCCCCGTAGAGTACGCCACGCTCTTAGTGGTTAAAAACCACATGAGCAGCACTTCCAGCTCTTGTTGCACTCTGTCCCTGTTCTTCTGGTCCTGAGGCTCTAGAATCTCCGCCACATCTCCGCATTCGTCCACTAATAGGGGGTCTCGAGGTAGTTTCCCCAGTCTCTGCAGCATCCGGTCGAACTCCTGCGCCGCGGAGCCGTGTTGGTTCCGTTTGTACACGTTGAGCAGCACCTGCCAGATCTCTCCCCTTAGAGCGTCGCATTGAGGCGGCAGACATGGGTACACGCTTGACAGGACGCAGTTCTTGACCTCTTCCACCCCTGGGCGACGTGTGATTGGTCGCTGAGCGATTTCAGCGGCGCTAGAAGCCGCAGAAGCCGACGAACCGCTCGAGAACAGCTGCAGCAGACTCTCGGCCAGACTGCTCCGCTCCTGGGACGACTTAGAGGCCCACAGACGCATGGATCGACGCGTCAGGATCTTGCCTAAAGCCTCCTGCTGCTTGTGGAGCGCGTCGGGGTCCTGGGACGACGAGGGAGACGCCATGGCGGAAGAGCTCTTTGACACAAGACGTTGCAATGCGATAATGAGGGGGGAGAGGAGACCGGGCTTGTATTAAGGATGTGTTGGCACTTACAATTCGTATGCACATACTGAGCTTCAGTGAAATTTAGAAAAAAAAGTCTGATTTCGGTGGATTGTTTATGTTAAGCAGACATGGCTACAGTCTCTGTTGCAGTGCGGCTAATAACTGGTGTGCTGCTGCGAAAGTATCGACCGGTTGAGCCATATCCATGCGAAATTCGATAGAAGAAGAAGTATCGAAGCTTCGAGGGGAAGAAGGGGACGGAGTTGCGGCCATTGACACTTGGAGAGCTTCACATCGAGACAACAGGAGGCGAAAGGCGCTGCCTGTGACACTGTCGACAGTTCTGCGCTTGTCTGCTAGAGACAACTGAACGTAGTCTTCCGCCGGTAGACCGAGAAGACTCTCCACTGTGTCGCCCTGACAGAGCACAATCACGGGAGAAGTCTGTGACCTGCCAGTCTCCACAGTCACCGCCAACTCCCGATACGTCTGAACGGTGTCCTCCATCCCGAAAAACACTTCCTGACAAAAGGAGCACTTCCACTTGGGCGGAGCTGCAGTTCTCTGCTCTCTGGGTATGATCTCTAGCGGTCGAAAGCAAAACTTGTGTGCACACGTGGTAGAGTGACCCTTTTCGCACGTTGAATCGATAGTGTAGCCATTTGCGCTTGGAATCAGCCAACCAGCACCAGTGACAGTCGTTTCGACCATCTTGAGAGCGTGCGCTGACCCGTTGTCGAGCGCTTTCGACCGGTCCAGCACAGTATTCATAAGGCCTGGAGTCGTATTCACCACCGTCAGGTTGGAGTTGGTGCTGAAGAGAGACTGTTTCCCGAAGATACTCGCCCAATCGGAGCACAGCACTACAACACCGGAATCGGAGGAATTGCTGTACATTTTCGTAGGGAAGGCAAATTCCACGGGCGCTGATGCTGGTGCTGTTGCAGATGGCATCAACGCACGCTCCCGGAATCGTCGCACTGGCTTGGACTTCATATCAATCACCACCAGTCCATCCAAGAAAACACTCTGGCCAGGAACAAGACGGAGAGCTACCAACGCGTTTTCACCGGTTATCTCGATCGCCATCAAACGGTTGGAGGATGGGAGATAGACCTGCAGCATCACGACCAGATAATACTTGGACACGATCGTGCGATCCAATGGCGGCGGGGGTTGCTGCATCTTGGCGTTCGTCGCTCCTGGCTGATTCGTCTTCGGGTCGTAATAAGCGTAAAAGAACGCTGCGAGAAGGGGAATTCCATGCGAAACCTTGATACTTCGTACGTGAGCATACAGAGAGAAATTGTGCCATCCCGACTTAATGTCTTCCAATCTGGACAGCGGTCGCTCGACCTCGCTGGGTCCTTGGCTAACTGCTCGATTCTTGGCTGGACTTTTCGTCGTAGCAACCCGACTTGGCTGGCAGAACAGGACGGTGGCACTACCATACTCAAAGTAGTAAGCTAACCGCTGCTGGGACGAATACTCGTTCAGAATATGAAGAATTTCGGTATCGCGCTGGTCGCACACGTGTACAAACGGGTGGAAGATCGAAAGCGTGTCGCCGACACGAAAAAGGCGACTGAGCGCCACTTGGTCGTCCCAGAGGACCATCAGGTGCAAACCTTGCGTCATTCGTTGGGTATTTGGTGTTGCTCCAGGCGGGATCCGAGGAATAGTATCTTCAGCTTCTCCTAGTAAAATCACTTGCCGATGCACGTACAGAGGCGTTTGGCACGGTCGAATAGCGCCAATATCAAGTACCTTAGCCTTTAGCATCAGCTGCTGGATCACACTAGGGTCTTGATGTCCGCCTACCAACTGATCCACTCGACTTAAAGTGATCGAATCGGCCAATAACCTCCGATCCAACGGTCTTTTCTCATCCAACTTTGCAGTTAAGAAACCCGTAGGCAGCAGCGTAAACTTGACGTGGTTGCTTTCCCCGTTCATCGGCCCCATATCCACTTCCTTCCTTTCTAAAAGTTTGGCATTGGTAAATGCAACCTCACGCCCAGTCTGAAACGGGAAGGTGGCTGCACTGCAGGAAGAAGTTAATACATAAGAACCTTTACCCTTGTAAAAAACGCTACATAACTCACCAACCTAGGTTCATATTGCAAATTCTGATGCAAGAAATCCACGCACGAACGGAGTCTCTGATGCAAATACCTGTTCACAATATCAAGATAAATTAATTGATAATTGTCAGGTTCTTTTGAAACACTGCCACTTACATGTGAGCCATAACATCCTTCACATTCTCCATCTCAATGGTCAGCCGGTGGTTCCCGTAGCCTGTGACTTTCGCTTGTAAAGCTTCCTGCTCCCCTTCTGCCAGTAGATCCCCCATATCTTCTTCATCTCGAATTTTCCGCTTCTTACTGGGAGCTCCCACGTCCCGTTCAGCCTCTTTTTGCTGAAGCAATTTCACCATTTCCGTCACCACCACCGCCTCGGTGAGGCCGTCGGGGTACTCCACAATGAGGCGCAATAACTTCGAGAAAACCCAATTAAAGGGGATGCGAGGGATATCGACGCCACTGCCGCGCTTCCGCTGCCACACATCGCGCAGTTTCTGCTGTACGAACAGCACCTGGCGCTCTACGCAGTCATAGTCGTGGATGGGGGGAGAACTGCGGTTGGGGTGAGCCGGCCGCTCGAGCTCCTCGATGGCATCCAGCAGCTCCATCAATGCTTACGGCACTCGTAACTTGTGCCGAAAATATAATTATAATTATATTTTCTAATTGATTTGCACAATACCAGTGTTATACTTATTTTTTTTTGTTAGCGATGTACTTGAATGAACAGGCCGGGCTGGTAACGAGGGTGCCGTGGAGCATGGATCCGCTAACTAAAATGCATTCCTGTGCCAGAGACTGCTGGAAAGAGTTTCGAAAAACGCATTGTGTGAGCGTTCCTGAGTCGGATGGCCAAGGATGGCAGCCTGCCACGGATTCACGAACGCGAAAAACAAAACCTGCGTAAGGTACATCTGCCTGAAACCAATATTGCGCGTGAGAAAGTGTCGAAACGTAGCGTACATGTATCAATACAGCCATTAGAGATAAAAGTTCACTTGATCGTATTCACAGCAAGAAGAAAAGCTGTCTCGTCTAAGCAATTTGCCTGCTCATTGAGCGGTCGTGATCACTGGTCACGAGCGGAGATTTCACCATCGGAACACTGTTCACTGAATAGTCACTGGATACGAGTGTGTCGGGACAATGCAAAATGGAATCGTACAGTTGCCCACAAGACAAGCAACAAGTGTTTGCCAATTGAAAAGCAGCACTGTACCTTCTGCTTGCACATGAACTAGATTTTCTAAACGCATTTAAAGCAATACTACTGTAGTACAGCAAGAAGGTCGTGGAAACATGTGCAAAGTTCTACGACGGGAAGGACAATGGCTGTGTATTCCATGTAAACAGCCTGTGCAGATCTTGTTGGTACTGTACGTTGCAAACGTAAAGGTCTGCATGTCCAGATCTCGGGTGTTAATCTTGCTGTTTGAATAAAGAATCTGTCAGAAGCAATGCCATTGCCAATGGAGCTGAGTCTATCGGCTCACATGGTACCCGCTGCCAGTGCGTATGTACGGTATCAATAAGCACTGCTTGTAGCCAAAGTTGGACACTGTCCAATGGACAGAGTGCGTCTTACACATCGCCAATAATTGCGCTTGCTTTTCCAAAGAATTCTTCCAAGCATGCGCTAGAGAACTTACTGGGACGCAACCAAACAATACCAGGTAGGTGCAGGGACGACCCCATGCTATTTGTACATGTAGATTACATGGTGTAGTACAGCACTGCGAACCGGGGAGCAATTATTGCCACAAACTGTGGGACGTCGCTAAGAAATAGTCATGTGCCAGAATGCCAGGCTTGTTGTAGTAGCTGTAAACCGGTACTATATACTGTATTCAGTGCAACGCTCTACACAGTATCTACACGATGTTTAATCTCCCCAAACACCTGCTTGCGGTACCGTATCGCAACCTTGATTGCGTGGGAGATTAACTATTGATTAAAGACCATAAACAATGTGTCAATCTCTCTTCGTTATATATACATGTCCTATGGTAGAAATACCGCATGGCTCTGCAAACCAGCAAGATAAACTCCGCGATGTGATTCTTTTTCATACACACGACAACTTCTACCGCACCTGACGGCGGTCCACCATTTCGCAATTTCCTCCCCGAATCGAGACTCCAGTTGAGTCAGCTCAACCGTTAAACTGGTATGAAGTTATCCGCCTTCCTGTGGGCTGCCCTCGCGGTGCTCGCTTCCGTGCAAGCCCAAGAGGGTTCTCAAACTCAAACCCAAGACGGCTCCCAAACGCAAACTCAAATCGAAGTTGGCCAAACTTCGTCCCAAGAGCAAAGTCCAGTCGAGACTCCGAAGCCAACGATCAAGTACATTGACTTCGGTAAATTGACGCAAGCTCCATCCGCAACTCGGACACTCCCACCAGGAACGACAATGCGGCCGGACCCACGGCAAACGGAGCCGCCCACCCCAGCGCCCACCCCAGCTCCCACGCCTGCTCCTACTCCTGCCCCCACTCCGGACCCTGGTCCGTGGGTCACGAAGACTATTGGCCACGATGAAGTGAAGCCGTTCGCTCAACCTGAGCCGGTCACGATCTCCGAAAAGGCTGGCGTCAAGTTTAAGCCTCAGATCCAGATCCGGACGGGATGTGTGCCTTACCCTGCTGTGAACGACGTAGGAGAAACAAGCGGCGGTCTCCAGACTTCTGGTAGTCCGAGAGGAGGGTGCCGAGGCTCTGGCCACGGCTCCCAGGTGTACGGCCGTTCCACGTGGATGGAAGGCATCTGGGCCATCATGTACTCGTGGTACTTTCCCAAGGACTCGCCATCATCGCGCATGGGTCACCGCCACGACTGGGAGCACGCTATCGTGTTCATTGACAACCCTGACGTACCCGAACCGAAGATTCTGGCCTGTTCGGTGTCCTCCCACGATGGCTACAAGAAGTACAACCCGTGTCCACCGTGGGTGATCGATGGCACGAGTCTAAAGGTGAGATACAAGCACGCGTGGCCTTTGAACCACGACCTGGACACTACTGGCGATGCTGGTACGTTCCAGGACCTGATCATGTGGGATCAGATGACGGAGGACGCCCGTAGAGCTCTCAACTCCGTCAGCTTCGGCAAGGCCAACACGCCCTTCAATGACGGTAACTTCAAGCCCAAGCTTGAGAAGGCTTGGCCCTTCAAGTAGATGTTTCGCTAACATAGGGATTAGCCGTACTGGCATCATCTTGTAGTACACGTCAGTCATATATTTTTTTTCTTTCGTGAACCTCGTTCCTTGTCATTTTCGTCAATGTTCACCCCAAACAGAGAACTTATTAGGGGGAGTCAGAATTGAGAAATGGTGCAAAAAATATCACCACCCGAGCGCCGACAAAACGACACGACTATTTCCAAAATATCACCCCGGTCAGATATGAAATGACCGGTCATTTCTATATGATAATCACTCTGAAAAGCGCCCATCGTCAACACTCGAGAGCAACAGCATGCCTCATGTTTCCCACCACCGAGCTGAACCTGCTGCATGTAGTCAACAGGAAAAAGGATAGGAATGGCTTGCGTGGCGTATATTATCCGGGTGATAGCTTAAGGATAATGCGCTACTCTACGTTATGACTCATCTTCCGTAGACTTAGTCNAAACTTGCAGTTTCGGATGGTCTTTTCTCAAAAATGTCTGACCATTTCCGAAATGGTTTACCCAAACAGGTGAACCATTTCCGAAATGTAAATGTGCACTGACCATAAAAAATATGTCGACCATTTCAGTCGGAAAATGTCGGCCAAAAAGCTAATTCTGACCCCCCCTATTACCAACAATTTCAACTGACGTTGACCCGCACACGCATCTCAAGATGGCCTCCTTCAGATGATCGAGGCACCCAAAGTAGCAGCGAGCCACCACCAGAACCAGGTAAGCCGAATACTCCTGGGCGCCATCGATCGAGGTACAAGTTCTTGTCCTGCAACTCTGGAATCGTAGCGTCCCAAGTTACAGTGGCGCCGGCTGCAACGTCAACATTTGCGTATTCCCCTCCGCCCGAGTGAATTACGACTGTGACGTCTTCTTTATCAACACTTTCGAACACAAGGCGAACGACGCCGTCTCCTTTCCTCGTCCAAGTACCGTAGCTGCCAACAAATGCTTCGTCCACCGTAGTGAGACCGAGCGCATCGTGTAGCGTCCCGTCATCAATATCGCCCAGATACGCCGTTGGGCCACAAATGGGCTGCACAAACTGCGAGGCCATGTAAGCGATACCCGTTGGGTCGACTGTAGAGAGCACAACGAGCCCCATATTGGCCACCTTGAGCATATATTCGTCTTGAGCCACGTTCTTCCCCATATCCGTCGTGCCCGTGTCGATTAGTTGGTCAACGATCACTCCAAAGGTTTTCCGGAGCATATCTCGGGTCTCGTACGCTGCTGTCAACGTTTTGGCGTCAAGAAGCTCCCCCATACAGTAGTTGGTGACAGCTGGGATATCATTCATCACGATTGAAGACTTGTACACTTGAACCCGCACATCAGCAGCAGACGCAGCCGAGCTGCGGATATCGTAGACCGACCGTACGACGTGATCAGTCAGGCGCTTAAGCTCATAGCCACAACTCGAGTTCCTTGTAATCAGGTCTTGGAGTTCATCCGTTGTTGACGACTCAACTGTCCCATTGAGCGCCCCAGTGCCTGTGAGTAGGTTGAGTACATTTTCTCCAGTCGAAATGATCTCGTCGCCATTGGTAATTGCCTGCTTTACGATCCCTTCGACAATCACTAGCACTGTACTTGCGAACTTTGCGTTCTGTGGCACGGGTAAGCCTAGGCAAACGCAAACGGCTACAGGGAGGTCGTACAGCACAACGTCAGTCTGGTAGGCTACAGTAAGGATCTCTGCAGCTTTTCCTTGTGGCGCTGTAGTCTGTCGGTAACGGAGGTAGTAGATCAACCCTCGCACCACGGAGACAATATTAGCCGCACAGGTGACGGCCCACTTGGCAGTCTTATAGGCTGCGAGAATGTCCCCAAAAACACCCCCAGACGCGAGGTTAAGCGCCACAGCAACGACCGAGCCGATCTTGGTAAGTGTTGCCAGTGCACAGTCGTCGTTTTGAGGGATACACTCCAAGGAGCACTCAACAGGGTACGAAAGGGGGCACATGGCCATACAGTCATCTCCATCATTGCTGTATCCCAGTGGACACGCGTTATTGCTGCCAAAGGCAACCGATTTCCGGTAACACGCAGTGTCACTGGCCTGTCCGATCGTAGGCCCCACCCAGTTACGAATTGTACTCGCATACATTCCAGAGCTTTCCATTGGATCTGTCAGTGATAAATCCGTGGCTGATCTTCTCGTCCAAATGGCACCGAGTTGATCGATTGCACCTCCAGCACGACCAAAGAGCCCGGAGAGTTGGAACCCGTCGGGTGCTGTCGCTACAGCGTTGTCATTGGTCGTGGACCCTCCGGAAACGGAGTTCCCCACGCTGGTGACGAACTTGAGGTAGAACACTCGCGTGTGCTCATTTGTGCGCCTGCTCTTCCCCCAATGGGCCTCCATTGACGTAATATACTCTCCTTCTCCGAGTGCGAGTGTGTTTCCTTGTGCGCATGAATAGCCGTGGGAGAACGTTTGGTCTCCAGTCTGCAGCATCACTCCATCAACACGAGCTCCAGCGCAGATTGTGATGGTGTTGACTGGTCGCGAGAACTTGATCGACGCAATATCCGAGAATGCTGTACCGTGAGGCCCTCCATAGATTGGACTCAGTTGGATATCACCACTTCTCGCTGTACCCGCATCCGTACTTGGCAAGTCTGCGGCGATACGAGTCCACACAGCCCCCAACAGGACAATTTCTTGATCACCACGACCGAAGAATCCTCCCAGTTGGTAGCCGTCGGGAGCCGTTGCGACCGCAGACGAATCGGTTTGTGTGCCGGCAGACACAGATCGGCCGGTATTGGTGGTAAACTTGAGGTAGAAAACTCGTGTGTGATCATTCGTGTGTCTGTTCTTGGCCGAGTGAACCTCCATCGACGTGAAATACTCTCCTGTACCGAGAGATAACGCGTTGTTCGCGTTGCTAACACCGTCATACCCATGCACGAAGCTTTGTGCGGTGGGGGACGTGACCGTGAGAGTGATACCGTCGATGCGAGCTCCAGCTCGAATAGCAATGGAACTGACGGCTTGTCCCGCTGTAGCTAGAGCCACATCTGAAAACTGCGAGCCGTGGGGACCACCGTACGCCTCGCTAAGTTGAGTCGCTGGTCCGGAAGGTGCTGGTGCTGTGGTGGAAGGAGACTCGGATGCCAACATGACAGTCGTTGATACTGGGAAGGCAATTGTGTCATCAGATGCTCCAGAGCTCGAGCCCAGAGAAGCTGAAGACTGAAAGACAGCCACCACAGACGAAACTGGTGTGTCTGGCTTTGGAATATTGGCTGGAGCAACGGTTGCTGGGTCAACATCAGTAGAGATCGGCGCCCAAATCGCACCTAGCAGGTCGATCTGACCACCGTCGCGTCCGTAAAACCCTGCTAATTGATAACCCGCCGGTGCAGTGGTTGACCCAACGGAGTCGGTTGGTGAACCGCCAGATATCGAGTTGCCTGCGTTCGTGACGAACTTGAGGTAGAAGACGCGCGTGTGGTCGTTTGTGTGTCTGTTCTTGCTCGAATGGACCTCCATGGACGTGATGTACTCGCCAGGACCCAACTGAAGCGTGTTCATAGTGTCGCTTATTCCGCCAAAGCCATGAGTGAAGGTCTGAGGCGTAGGGCTCGAGACTTCCAGTGTGATACCGTCGACTCGAGCACCAGCGCGAATTGTGATCGAAGACACCGTTTCCCCCGCTACGACTGAAGGCAGGTCCGAATAGTGATCGCCGTGTGGACCGCCAAATAACTCACTGAGGTGAATGCCATCATCTGAAGCAGCGAGTTTGAAGACGAGAAAGCTCGCACAAGTTAACCCCCTGAAGATTCGAGCTACTGTCCGAAGTGCCATTAGAACGGAGCTTGGAAAAAGATCTCGCTTGGTCTGTAGGAACGAGAATTTACAATGTGCTTGCAGAGTTCAGGCAGAAGATTTATGTCCACATTGTTCATACACTGTGGTAAGGCCAAAGGCTCTGGCAATGGATAGGCAGGACGTCTACAGCGAACGTCGTTTGTGTCTTTTGTGGGTGAAGTCACTTTGACGTGAGTGCTTTTTGAAGCTAAATATTTTTCACCAGCACGAATCTCCATCATTAAGAGTAACACATGTCAATCGTGAAGCTTCGCCCACTGCCAGCAGGTTCCACAAACAGCGAGAAAGCTGCAGCTCCGTGTACAGTACCACAGCGCACGTCGAAGCCGTGACCACTGAACGCGGAGTAGATATAGTTTCTAGGGTCGTATATCGCTGGGATCTACATGAAGGAAAAGAAAAGAGCGCAGAATTTGCCTCTATTGATGTTGTTGAGAGCTAGTACTAGTGCTTGTACTGGTATGCTACATCTTTTGTCACTCACGTCGTCAGCCGCTACATGCAGTTAGTTCTTCGGCGACCGACTCACGCCATCAGCGCCAACATTCGGCTCACTTAAGATGCCCTGACGATTGCGAACCCCAGGGAAGATTTGATATTTACAGTCAATTATATCTAATACCTCGTTTTTATAGAGCAAATTGAGGGGCAACGGTGGAGGTCGTAAGTATTAGGAGCACGTAAAGGCATTTTCACATCTCGAATGTGTTCTTGCTGTTCGCAAAGCCATGCGATAAGGAGGGCATGTGGCTACTTACAGGTTATCACTGATCGTGACTTATGCGAGGTTCTCTCACTCAGCGTTATAAAGATCAGATTTCTGGAGACGAACCCAAAAGGGCAATGCAGTACCGCAAGCTGCTTTTATGTTAGCGACGAGCGTCCCATATACAATAGCTCGACCCTCTTCGATTCAAGCCCTTTAACCACGATTTGACTCCGGGATGCGATCGGCACTGCGGACAAATGATCGCACACCACACCGCCCCAACAATCCGTCATTCCACAATTTCCTCTGCAACCCAAAAGCCAACACCTTTTCCTTTGCCGGTATGAGGCTCACCGTCATCCTGTGGGCTGGTATCGCGGTGCTTGCTACCGTTCAAGCCGAAGACGGTTCTCACGCCCAAAATGAAGTCCAAGTCGGCTCCGAATCGCAGACTCAAGATTCTGCTGAGACTCCCAAGCCTACCACTAAGTACATTGACTTCACTGAGTTGACACTCACTCCGTCAGCTACTCGGGATGTAACCCTTCCTCCCGGGGTGACAATGAGACCGGACCCACGACAAACGGAAGCGCCGACTCCAGCCCCCACACTGCCACCGACGCCTGCTCCTACGCCCGCCCCAACACCGGACCCTGGTCCATGGGTCGACAAGTGGATCGGTCACGATCAAGTAAAGCCGTTCCCTCAGCCCGAGCCTGTCACGATCTCCGAAAAGGCTGGTGTGAAGTTCAAACCTCAGATCCAGATCCGAACCGGATGCGAGCCTTACCCTGCTGTGAATGAGTACGGGGAGACTGGTGGTGGGCTGAAAACTACTGGTAAATCAAGAGGCAACTGTGGAGGTTCTGGCTACGGTTCCCAAGTTTACGGCCGCTCTACGTGGATCCGAGGTGTCTGGGCTATCATGTACTCGTGGTACTTCCCCAAGGACTCGCCATCGCCCAAAATGGGCCACCGTCACGACTGGGAGCACGCTATCGTGTTCATTGACAACCCTGACGTACCCGAACCGAAGATTCTGGCCTGTTCGGTGTCCTCCCACGATGGCTACAAGAAGTACAACCCGTGTCCACCGTGGGTGATCGATGGCACGAGTCTAAAGGTGAGATACAAGCACGCGTGGCCTTTGAACCACGACCTGGACACTACTGGCGATGCTGGTTCATTCCAAGACCTGATCATGTGGGACCAGATGACGGAGGACGCTCGTAGAGCTCTCAACTCCGTCAGCTTCGGAAAGGCCAACACTCCTTTCAATGACGGTAAATTCATGCCGAAAATTGAGAACGCTTGGCCGTTTTAGTTTTGCTGGTACTACTGTACTTCCGTTCTGATTTACATTAACTATTCAGCACTACCGTAAAACACTTCATTCTTGTGTAATTCTGTTCCCATACAAATACCAAGTCAATCCTGTTCATCCTCGAGGGTAGGATGACATTGAACACGTAACCTTAGTTGCTCTTCAGTATGCAATTGGCCCCGCCGCCAGATATCGAGTTGTCTGCGTTCGTGACGAACATGAGGCAGAAAACTGTTGGTTTGGAGCTTGAGATGTTGGAGGCAAATGCCGAAGTGAGTAGATTAAAGTCAACTAAACCTGTCCTACTCGTAATGTCCTCCTAGAAACTCCACATTGTTGTGTCCTCGTCGCAGCTTGAACTCAGCTGGGTGTCCTCACACCTCAACCACCCAAGTAAGCGTTCCCCGGTTCAGATGAACCGCACCGGTGAACCGTACATAAACGGTGCACCTGCTTAACACTCCCACTCACCGCTAATGCACGGGGACCTTGCCCTTGATTCCACTCTTCTGGCACAGGAACTTGACTGTCTTTGTTCCGAGCGCCTTCGTCAATAAGTCGGCCAACTGGTTCTTGGTGTCCACGTTGTCGATTTGAACCGTTCCGTTCTCCACGTTCTCGCGCGTGAAGTGGTGTTTGATGTCGANCGCTCCTTGGTTGTCCTCCCATATCTGCGTAGCGTTCCTTTGCTCGTGTCCCATGGCTTTAAGCATCGCGCGCATCCAGAGCACCTCCTGCACACACAAACTCAGCGCCATGTACTCCACCTCCGCGGAGCTCAGCGCAACTGTCCTTTGGAACTTGGATTTGAACACTATTGGAGCGTTCCCCATCATCACCATGACACCTGACACGGAACGCCTGTCGTCGATGTTCGTTCCCCAGTCAGCATTGGAGAACGCTTCGACCGTGACCGCTCCCACACCACCCTGGTACAAAATACCGTGCTCACGAGTCGTCTTCTGGTATCGCAGCACGCGGATAGCATCTTTCCAATGCAGCAGCCCCGGATTTTCCAGAAATGGGGATAGTTGCGTCACCACGTAAGCTACATCCGGACGCGTGCACGTCATGATGTAAAGTAGACACCCGATGAGAGAACGGTACGGTCTTGACCGCATCTCAGCACACTCTGCATCCGTTCCAGGTGATTGTTCCTAGGACAGTTTCAACCCTGATGCGCACGGATTGTCCACAGCCTTAGCGTTCTCCTGACCAAACCGTTCCATCATGTCGTCGATGTACCGTGTCTGCTTGATCATGAGCGTCCCGGCACTCAGGTCGTGGTCGATCTCCATCACAAGGATAAATTTTGCTGCACCGAGCTCCTTCATCTTGAAGGCGGCCTTCAGAGCGTTCTTCACTTCACGAATCTCACTGCTCGTCCTGGCTGCGATGATCATGTCGTCGACATACAGACACACATATACGAACCCGTTTCTGGAACGCTTGACGTACACGCACTGGTCTGCTCCACAGCTCTTGAAACCGTTCTTCAAGAACACCCGATGGATGGCCTTGTTCCACGCACTTGTAGCCTGCTTCAAACCGTAGATGGCCTTGTTCAGCACACACACTTGACCTTCAGCGTTCTCGATACCGTTCGGGATTTCCATGTAGACGCGGTCCATTAGCTCACTGTTCAGGAACGCTGTATCCGCGTCCAACTGTTCCATGGCGTACTGCAACGCCACACACACTGCTAGAACCACCCGAATCGAGTTCATGTTTGCCACCGGCGAGTACGTCTCAAAGAAGTCCACACCGTACTTCTGCTTGAAACCCTTCACTACCAGCCGTGCCTTGTAGCGAATCACGCGACCGTTCTCGTCACGCTTCTTGGCGAACACCCAGCGACAGCCGATGGTCCGCTTATCCGTCCCATGCGGTACCAATCTCCAAGTAGCGTTCCGCTCGTGAGAACGTAACTCTGCTTCCATTGCAGTTCGCCATTCACCAGCCTCGGAGCTGGATATTGCCTCCGCGTACGTCGTCGGCACGTCTGTTGCGTCGAAAATGTTTGCCACGTACGCCATAACAGCTTCGGCGATGAGTCCGTCCTCGTCGATACGAGCACGCTTCGGAGACGGCGGACCGTCGCTTCCTTCCGACTGAAACTGTTCGTGGTCGTCTTGACCGTTCCACTTCCGGGTAAAATACTAGTTGCTCTTCTTGGTACGCTTGCGGGTGATGTCGGTACGGTACAAGCTCGCGTCCAACCGACTCTGAACTGTCCGGTAACGGCGGCGGCAACGCTTCAACGTTGGGCTCTGCTACTACCTCGTTCATCTCGACATCCGGAACGGTTTCCTCAATGTCATCCATCTGCTCATCTGGAACCGATAAGCGTTCCCCACGCATCGGAACCGTTCCGTCGTCAGCGTCCTTGGTCACATGTATGACCGTTCCGTGAGGCTGCGGCGAGGGTGGCTCATATATTCCTCCCACTTCACGCTCGTCCAGCTTCACTGACCGTGACACCTTGACCTTGGATGCATCCAAGTCGTAGACACGGTACCCCTTTGTGTTCTCAGCGTACCCGAGAAACATACACCTAAAGCTCTTGGGTTCGAGCTTCGTACGCTTCGCGTCATCAACGTGAGCGTACCCTTGGGATCCGAACACTCGCAAGTGTTTCATCTGTGGCTTCACTTGGAAGCCCAGCTCAAACGGTGTCAGGTCCGGGTGGACCGTGTTGGTGGAACGGTTGATCAGGTACACCGCTGTGCTCACAGCTACCGCCCACCACTCCGTAGATATACCCTTGTAGTACAACATGCTACGTGCCTTTTCCATGATAGTACGGTTCATGCGTTCCGCAATGCCGTTCTGCTGCGGACTGTATGGCACAGTTCGCTGGTGCATGATACCGTTCCGACGGCACAGTTCTGCTCCGTCTTGTTCACGAACTCCGTCCCATTGTCCGAGCGCAGACACCTCAAGCGTTCTCCCCATTGAGTCTCGTAGAACGCCTTGAACTCCTTCAGCTTGCTGGCCACCTCGCTCTGTTTCTTCATGAAGTACACGGCCACATACCTCGAGAAGTCATCCACAAAGGTCAGAATGTACTTCGCACCACCTTTTGATAGCGTTCTCATTGGTCCCATCACATCCGCGTGGACCAGTTCCAGCACACGCGAAGTCTTTGTCGTTGAACGCGTCGGGAACGGTTCAACAGTATGCTTCCCCTTCATGCAACCACCACATAAAATCTTCATGGAACGGTTCACCACTGGCATACCGTTCGTGGCACGCTGGGTCTTGACCATACCGTTCTCGCTGGAGCGTCCCATGTGAGCGTGCCAAAGCTCCCACTGACTGTCTGCCTTGGCATACTCCACGAATCGTGCCTGTTCCTGCTCGCAGTCCAGCATGTACGCCTTGCCAACCTTCTTGCCCGACGCAATCGCGCAAATCTTGCCCCAGATGACACATGAGGAACGCTGGAACTCCACGGTTAGACCATTCTCAGCGAGCTTCCCCACCGACAGCAATCGTCTGTCGAGTCCCGGGATGTACAGCACCTCCGTCATCTTGATGCGCTTACCGTTTGTGCCGCTCAGCTTGACTGTTTCTTTCCCAGCGACACGGAGTTTCTTTCCATCTGCAATCGTAACGTCGATGCCCGAGACCGTTCCTTCAAACTCAAACAGGTCTCCACGGTGTGGCGTCATGTGCGATGTCGCACCACTATCGATCAGCCACCCGGCGAGGCGTTCCTCGCCCACAGCGAACACGGCGTCGTCGCCAGTGCCACCGTTCTTGATCGGACAGTCCCGCTTCATATGACCTACCTGGTCACACTTGAAGCACTTGCCCTTGAAACCACTACTGTTCCGGTGTGGACCGTTCCCCTTGCGATCGTTCCCTCGGCCTCCCTTGAACCGTCCAGCGTTACCGTTCACCCGGAACGCTTTCTCAGTGGTCTCCTTCTTCTGCAACCGTTCGTGCTCCTTCAGCAGCTTCTCCTTGACCTCGACCAGCGTGATGTCCTTGGAGTTCTCCACAATGGACGCAATCAGCTCATACTCCGACGGAAGACTGTTCAGTAGCACAACCACCTGCCGCGCCTCGTCAACTGGCTCTCCCATCGTCTGTAGACCAACCACGGGCTCGTCGAACGCATCTAGGTGTGTCGCCATCGTGGAACCGTCCTCCATCTTGAACTCATGGGGACGGCGCGCGTCATCGTGACACGGTTGTGGAGAGTGGTACGGTTGTAGAACTCTCGAAGCGTTCCCCACGCTTCCATGGCACGTGTTTCCGTCCTTATCTTTGTAACGGGCCAGGTGTGTGTCCGTTACTAGCTTACACGTAGCGGTGAGGAAGCTAAGTTTAGACTCT
>LGSM01000304.1:0-38882 GCA_001314345.1 Phytophthora multivora
AAGCTGAGATACACCTACAAATGTGGGTGTCCGAAACATTTTGTCGCGCAGTGTACTATATCGCGAGTTACTGCCAACCCCTGGTTGTACTACGTAGTAGTAACGACTTCGTGCATCATCATTACACGACGAATTCACTCCACATATTACTATTACTGTACATATAGAGTATTTTTGCATACAAACCTAAACAACTTCGTGCTTTCGTGAACTTGCTGTTACAGTAGTAATAAAACAAAACGTAAAGACTAGCACAGTAACCTAGCATAAATACGATTGATGCTGCCACTTTGGCATCTCCATAGCTGGTAGTTTGCGTCCGAACTCCTCATCCGTCAGACGCTGATCACTTGGTGTCAAGAACTCGTAACTGCTGAACACTGGACCTGCGAACATGGTGTTGTCCACGACAAAGAATGCCATCAGTGGATTTCCAACGCCGAGATGAAGGACACCTCCTGGGTCCGCGTCCATTGGTGATGGCGAGTCTGTATGGACGTCAACCACGATGACGTCGCTCTTGCCTGAGTCTTCACGGCTTTCAAAAACAGTCCCGGGTACCACCCCTCGTATTTTGATCCTCCACTCGCGAATCGCTCTTCCATGACCGTCTTTAAGAAATTCACTTGAGTCGGGCGTAACGGTTGATGTTGAGCCTGGAGCTTTGCGATCTCTTCAAGTGACTTCATCGTTTTCGCAAAAGATTCAAAAAATCTCCGGCTACGGTAGAAAAAGCCCTCGCTATCGGGCGAATGAAAGGGTCTCGTATTACTTGAACTACCAGGGTGCCATACAGAAAACAAGACCAAAGGCATCAACAGGTTTTTCAGCATAGCACTCATTTGTTGAGCCAATTCCCCCATTCTCTGCCAGAAGACGGGATACGGATCCACCATACCGTCTGCATATTCACAGCAAAGATGAATAGTGCTGCCCTTCTTAGCGTAAAGCAAGGTGTCATGTCGTAGCTGAGTGAACGACCCCAACTGTGTATTCATTTGGCGCAAACGCCAAATATTCGACTGGAATGTGGGTGATTCGTTCGGAGACGGTCGTGACAGAGCGCGTAAAGCTCGTTGCCATAACATGCTGATGCTTGCTGTACCATGGACAGAATGCGCATCCTTGGTAAGGTCATCGTCAAATTCGTTGTCCATCAGTTGACGCAGTGCCACTAGATTCGACGAGAACGGGCTACCATCTCGGAACGGAACAAACTCCGGTGAACCGCCACCTTTTAGTGGTTCATCATTCATCCGATCAGCTAAAATCTCAGCAGCACTGTCGTTCCCAAACAGAGTGAAGGCGACATCAACCGCGCTCGGAATGCGACGCTTTTGCTTTTCATCTTCCAAAGGAACGTAGTCGGATACTAACCGCGAGAAGATGAAGGAACTCCAGACGAACCGCTGGCCAAGCACTGTAAACGAGGTAGAAAGAGGTTCATTCTCAGTACGAGGGTGGCCGTCGATCAGTTGAGCTCCAAGTCCTTTCTGGAGAATTAATTCTTGGATGCTCTCCAACGGATTTTGATTACAATCTTCTGTTTCCACCGATAATAATTGAGCCAGTCGAGTAGGTGATAGCGAGTCGGCTCCTACTCCTCCATCACCCACCGGGTTCGAAATCACTTGGTCAAGTCTCTCCACAAAATCCAGCATTTTTTATTCCTGTAGGCGATTCACCAACTCAACAGCGCAGCGTAGTTGGTGCAGATCGCAATTCGAATTTTCGCCACCAGCGATACGGAAGTCCATCGTCCCGAGCCAGACCAGGCAGCGAAAGTACCGCATCAGCAACTCAGATACAGTGTAGTGTCCACGAGGCTTAAACTGTGAGAAGTCGACGTCACGCTTGGCCGACAATATCTCCACCTTGGCTGATTCTTCTTTATGGATCAACGTCAGCAAACATTCCAATTTGTTGGTGTTTTCAGAGAGACCGCGCTCTGGTATCCCTCGCAACAGACTTAGTGTTACTCGGAGAAGCAGCTCAACATCCACCATCGCTCTTCTCTTGTCACTGTCATCCTTTGGAGCAGCAGAGATGGCGGCAGCACATTTGGAAAGGGTTGTAACCAGCAATTTGTCCAGTGTGGGCGACAGTACCTGCCCCTCCACTTCCACTAGAAAATTGTCAAAGCTGCGGTGCCATGCGTGTAGAATTGAGTCGGCAGTCACGAAGACTGGCATGTCGTCCGTGTACAGGTTATAGTAGATTTCTGCGAAGCTCTTCGCCGGCATCCGCTCCACCGCAACGAAGCCATTGGATGCAAGTTTCGTCTTCTCATCTGGAGTGAGACGGTACTCGGTTGGCATCCTCTTCAGCGGATGATGCCTCCTGGACTTCAGAATCTCATTGCAGTACGAATCACCGTGTTGCTGCTTCGCTTGTTCGCGTAGGCGCTCAATTTCCTTGCCAACCTCCACAGGATCCGCATCAAAGAGATCGAAGAACTTACAATCTTCCAGTACGAGCGGTGTATTGGTTTCTTTCCCGCTCGGAGGAGTCGGGTAGAGCCTTGTGAGATCCTCAGGTGTCAACTTCGTGCCCACTCGCTTTAACGTGGCTTCAAACGCGGCTCCAACATCACCCCCACCCATGCTGAATTTGTTCTTCTGCTTCTTGGTCTTTCACCGCAATATCCGAAATGAGCCAACGAGCAGACGTACAGATAAAGAAGCAGTACTTTCCTGGAAAGTTTTTCAATTCGTCAAGAAGAATACGAGGAATCTCCTATACGTATAGCAAACTCCTTACCTCGTTTGCTGTTGTTTCGCCAGTTGGTTCTACTTAACCGATTTTCTCCGCTTTATGCCTGTTTTCTCGTCTCGGGTGGACTTGAATGCAGAGGCGACCAATGCAGCGTATCTGATCGAATCCAGAGCCTTCCGCAGGTGGGTCTTGGTCGCCAACACATTCGTGATCATAATCGTGGACGAAGGATTGTCCGTCTCCAGGTAGCACTTGAGCAGCATCGTGAGCTTGGAGTTCCTGTAGGGAATATGTCCTGTTCCCTGTCGAGCTTGCACTCTGATGCATTCCTTGAGAGCAAGCAGACTTGAGTTGATCTCTCGAGCTTCCTTGTGCTCCTTGGAGCTGCGAGCCAAGCCCTCACCCGTGTACTCCGCTCCAGCGAGATCAACCAGCACGAACATCCCACCAGGACACTTCGCTTTTTCAGCATCAACACGGGCTTTCATGTCTGCCACCTCAGCCTCTGCGGCGTCAACTTGACTCTGCAGTCTCTTTAGCTGATCTTCGTCCTCTTTAGGTGGCTGGAAACCGGAAAGAACTGGTTTCCCATTTACGATGGTATACATCTGCGACTGCATCGCAATGTACAAGTCGTCGCGAGCTTTACCCAGAGGAACCACTCGGGACTGCGCTAAGGCGACTTCCTGTCGAGCGTCTGCAAGTGCCGTAGTCACGATCTCGAGCTCCAAAACTGCATGAGACCGACTGCTTCGTTGGTGGAGCTCTGACGTCCCCTCTGCGCGAAGACTCCTCCCTTGACGAATGATTTCCAACACAGCTTCAGCGGATCCACCATAATCAGCTTTCAAAGACTGGGTCAGTACTTCACCATTGGGTCCCATTGTCGTAGCACTCCGAACGTGAATTACTCCATCGGCGTCTTCACGGACAAACCCTGGCTGGCGTTTGTTCAGCAAGTCGAACACTTGGCCGTTGTACAGCTCGTAGAAGCGGACTTGCACGAGCAAACCTCCCTCGCTCTCTGCAAACAGATCTTGAACTAACCGCTGGCACATACCAAGCTCAGCACCGTATCCGAAGATCGTATGGGTCTTCCCACTGCTCGTGTGGCCGTACGCGAAGCAGCACGACGTTGTGCCAGTCAGCATTGCTGGCACCATGGGGCGAATCGCTTGGGAATACGCTTCACTGTTTTCTGGTGAAAGAATGCCAGCAAAGTGCGGGAACTTCTTGTCAGCAGTCACCACGTGGATGTTCCCGCTTTCGTCTGCAACGTACTCGATGGCTTCATCTCCTTCCTTAGACGAAGCGAGCGGACGCGGACGAATGTAAACCTCGGTCATGGCAGAGTACCTGAGTGAAGGCAAACAGGGGAATGAGCTGGTACTGTTAGTACAAAGTTGCACATCTCAAAACAAACGCTGGTTCAGAATGAATGTAGCAAATCTCCGTCTGGTGCACGAAACGGTCCCGCATGATTACAATCGGCATTTGTTGACGCCAGCTCACAATGCTGCAACTTGTTCCCATCGTGATCTCTATTGAACTCGCCCTTATTACTTCCGTCAGCCCTTGAAAAGCTCCACGACTAGAGTGTCGACTCGAGAGCGCCAGACATTAATTGCTGTTGTGTGTACTCCCACAGCATCAATGCTCCACTCACGTGTACATTCAGCGAGCGTACCAAGCCGAACTGAGGGATTTCAACACACACATCCACAAGCTGCAGAACATCCACCGGGATCCCCTCCTTCTCGCGACCCAGAACAAGCACCATCTTGCGTGGCAGCGTATAGTTCGCAAGACTCACACTGGAGGCTGTTTGTTCCACTGCCACGATGGTGTAGCCCTCGCCCTTCCAGCGAAGAAGAGCGTCACGGAGGTCACTGCCTTGAGGTCGGACCTCCTCCAACGGCATCCACTTGTGAGCTGTAGCGCTCACAGTTGCAAACGTAGCATCCTTCTCGGCCGTACGAAGGTTCGGTACAATCAGCTTCTGAGCGTTGAAGATCTCACAGGTACGCGCGAGTCCTGCCAGGTTCGGGATCTTGTCCACCAAGCTTGCACACATAATGAGGGGCTGTCGAGGCCGTTGGCGAGCGTTGAGGGTGTCACCACGACGCGCAGCATCGAAATTAACGCGCATAGCTGCAGGCAAAGCACTGTCGTCCAGAAGAAGCGCCGTTGTGTCGATCTTGCGCTGTACAGTGAGAGTTCCGCTCGCAGGTTCATTCTCAGCAGGCGATGCGGCATCAGACATCCCTTGTGTTGGAGCTGGCGTGAAATTCTCCAGCTGATACTGGGCGTAAAGCTCATTCATTGCATTCTTGAGCTGCTCACTGAAACGCAGAGCTTCCTCACGTGGCAGAAGTTCCCCAAACTCGCTAATGAAGCCGGAAGAAAGCATACCGAGCAAAGAGCTCTCATAATCCGGGTGAAACTCCTCCAGCTGGCGAGCCTGGCGCCGCAGCATTCGCTTGCATTCCTTGTTGTTGCTCAGATAACGCGCAGTGCCTTCCAAAAACCGGAGTCCGGGCGTATCACTTGAGCAAAGTTGGAGCTGGTGAACGTGACGAGGAAGGACCTTGGCCAGTAAGTACTGAGCCAGCACACGCGTATATCCGTGGGATGTGTTCAGCCACGGCAGCATCGTCTCCAGTAGCTCTCCACAGTCGATGTCAACGCTCTTGTCGTCCAGCTTGGAGTTAGCGAGGTAAGCGGATACAAGAAGCATTGAAGCTCCGACCTGTGGCATCAGGTTGGCATTGCGAAGCATGGGAAGCAGAACACCCGAGCAGATCTCGCGTGGGAACTTGGTAGCCATTCGCATCCCGAACAGCTCCATGTAATACCTGACACTGGGTAGTTGAGGTACTGCAAACGCAATCTGCAACGTGGGGAGTAAATCTGTCAGCTGTGACTTGGTGGCGTGAGTACTGACAATGCAAAGAGCTTGCCAGGACCGCAGCTTCTTCCCAAACCCATCGCTGTTCAGCATGTGCTGCTTCTGCCAGTCTGGAGTCACGTTAAGCGCAATTAGACGACCCAGAAGCGCATTCATCAGCTCTCTAGTGCCTGCTGCTGCCGCACTAGTATCAACTGCGACGTCATCCAGGAAGCTCAGTATTACCAGCCGCACGAATCTGTCTTTGGCGTGGCTTGTGATAGCTGCTACCTGGCTGTCGTTAATAGGCGAGAAGCCTTGGAATCCCTGGAACGGAGTCCCAGTATCCATCGTGAGTTGCTCCTTTTCATCGATCAGCGGCTCCTTGTAAAGCAACAGCTCAATCAATTCGTCAACAAAAGATAAAGCCGATGCTGGATGTGCACGCCAAGTCTGGCACAGGCGGCAAGCCAAGTGGAAAATTACGTTGGGCCTGTGCTGAGAGCCAAAGCGGATAAACTCTTCAATCCAGCGCTTCATCGTCGCATTCAGCTCAGCACGTAGCAGGAATACCGGCTGAAACATGCACACAACGACGGCTCGGGTGAGTGCGTCAGGTTTGGCCTTGCTGTCGCAGTAAGCGGTCCAAACTTCTTCAAGTAAGCCTTCGAATTGGTCCATGCCATCGGAAGCTTTTACCAATCCGCCAGCAAGCTGTGACAGTGTGAGCGACAACACATTCACCATATTAATTAGCGCTGAAGGATCCATGCCTGCAGTGGGCAAAGCTTCAATACAAGCACCGTAAGTAGTTCGCAGGAGGTTCGTGTCGATGAATGATGAGGCCTCAACAACATGGTGGAGCAGCACCCACTTGCTAGCTGCCAGATTAATAGCACACCGCGCATCCAGCTTCCCACTGTACCGACGGCTCGTGTCGAGCGCGAGTAGGAGCGGCAGGATACGTTCACTCTCAAAAGCGCACAGGGAATCCACTGCAGCCGCGTTGGCTCCAACAACGGACAGACATTTAGCTGCTAAAGCCAAGTCGAACACCGATCGACTCGCAGTTGTTGTCAGAACATTCTTCAATCCGTCACAGAGAGCATCAAGCTCGTCGATTTGATCTAATTCACCAGTCGAATTCATTATGTGAGAGCTCATTTGTGACAGAACAAACACAGCTGATGACACGTGCTCCATGAGATCTTCCCTCTCATGATCGTCAGACTCCACGTCGTAATCTCCAGGTGCGTCAGGAACCTTGTCCAGCCAGCGTCGAACCACTGCCGTGGCACAAGCGAACAGATACGAGCAACTGACTTGGCCATCGTAAAAGGTATCTCGCTGGAACGAGAACGTGAAGTTTTGCAATGACGAACTGCCTACGAGATCCTGGGCTTGTTCTTCAATCTTGGCAACAAGAAGCACGAGTCGTGCGCTATCCATTTCTCTTTCTGAAACCGTGGACAGTAGATAACGCAACGGAGATCGAAGTACCACGTCAACCTTCGCCTCAGGACCTGGCATCTCTTCGAGATGGTGAGCGCCTGACTCGACTGCCATTTCTGCAGTAAAAAGCAATAGCCTCGTCAGTTGACTCGGGCTCAACACATTCTCTGACGTCCCTCCCCCTTGCAGCTTCAGATATGTTTTAAGTGCGGTCGAAAGAGATACTAAGACGCTAGACGAGCTAGGGTCCTTCATCCACACCAGAAATTGCACGAAAGCTTCCCCACCATTAGCCATCAAGGCGCCAGCGGGGAATACACAAAGCACACGTGACAGTAGCGATAGCGAAAGCGTCGACACGTTAACAAAGCCTCCAGTAAGAGCGTGACTCAGAGCTCGAAGCATTTTTGTGCGCATTGCCTGCGAGAACGATTGCATTGCATGGACGTCCAGCAAAAACCGGAGTCGATCTACAGCCGACGCACTCAACAACAATTTGGCTGAAGCGGAGGAAGCAGCACGTTTTAAACTCGGAGACTGGAAAACTTGCAGCATACTCAGCAGAGCCTCAGATGAGTGGTTCTCTGCGCCTTCTCCAAAAATCGCTTCTTCCATGGCAGCAACAAACACATCAAGCACGTGGTCCTTGTCACTTTCGGCAAGCTGGAAAGCCAGGAAGGAGGCCAGGAAATCTGCCACATGAGCCTGAAAGCGAGCACGGTGCGCATGCTTGTAAAGCACTGGGTCATTACAGGCACGCAGCATGTGCCGAAGCACAAAGTGTCGGAAAGCAGGGTCACACGCAAAGGAGACTTCGCGCTCAACGCTATTGCTAGCAATCCGCTGCTTTTCCCAGGTCTGCCATGCTCCGATACAGGACTCCATGAAGTTGGAGATAAACAATCGCTTGACGACGGGGTTGTCGTGGGCGAATAACCGCACCAGAAGGCTCTGCATCCAGTCAAACGTCAGCTGCACCGGCCATTGCTCGTTCTTCTGGTCAACCTCCGAGTTCACTTGGACAATCAAGTATTTTGCCAACAGATCCTCGACCTGTGGCCAGACTTGTTCAATCAGGTGCTGCTCATGGTGCATCTGGATCACCTCCGAGGCAGTAAGAAAGTTCTGCCACGTATCCACCCACGTAAACCCATGCTTGGTCTTTGATTTATGCGGCTGATCTAACAAAGCACAATGAGAGAATGCGACCTTCAGAATATGCAGCCCCTGTTTCCTCAGAGACGAGTCATTGTGTCGCAATGCAAAGCACACCAGCTTCTGCAGCTTCACATCAGCAATAAGCTTCAGTGGAGCCTTGGGCATAATGATACACACCAGATACAGCAGCTCCTGAGGAAAAGTTGCTACGTTCGAAGTCTGCAGCGATTCCGCTGCATTCACCACCATACCCAGCAGTCTCTGATGCATTTCCACCTCGTCCTTCTCCAGTAAAGCCGGCACAACGTACAGAACCACAGCTCTGAGGAATTTCGGCTGCTGGCTGCAGGACCTCGTGGCTTGTTCGCAGATCTCCATGAATTTTTCCACCAGCTCTCCATCCTGCCTTAACAAAACCTCCAGTAACCTGCACACTGAGTCGTAGCTCACAGTTTCTTCCGTCTCCTGTGTCAGCAGAACCTTCACTTGCACGAAAAGCTGTTTAATTATCTCTTGACAGTCTTCACGCTTCATCGTAAGTTGCAGTAGCCTCTGGATCATACTTAATGCTGCGTGATGCAGTGCAGCATGGCGATCTAGTTGTAGCACTGGCAGCAGAATGTTTGTCGTTAAGCTGCCCCTGATTAACCGCTCTCCTTGCCCCTCTTTTTGCCCCTCTGGAGCTTCACTTGACTGCAAAAACTGATCCAAAAGCACTCCAACAGCTACAAGAGTGAAATGACAGCGCCTGCAGATCTCTTCGTCGCTCTCGAGCGTTGGTAGCGGCGTTAACAGGGAGGTGACAACCTTTCCGTTGTCTCCAAAAAGCTGCTGGACCTGGTCATTGGACACAACGAGGCCTGTAGCCACTAGCTCGAATTGTGCTTCTGCTTCAGCTATGCCCAGTTCTATGCGGCCTCGATGCAGCTCGTGGAGCCGCTGCCAGCGCGTCCAAGCCGCAACCAAAGCACTGCTAACCTCCATCAGATCAATGCTCGAGAGTGATTGTCATGGTAAGTTCGGTTTAACGGCTTAGGTTCGCATTTGGTTAATAACCCGACACTGTTAAATTTAAAATAATTAACCGAGAGTTTGAAAGATGATTTCTAACGTTAATTTCACAATAATATTCCAAAACAACAATAAAAACACAATTCTAGCACAATTAGGGCGGTGATGGCGCGCCCGCGCGGGGAGAAGACTGGCGGTTCATTCGTGCCGATTGACGCCCATTTCCAGGCAGCAGCAGCCGCAGCACGTCCACAAGCTTCAGCACAAGCCATCGACTTGACGGCGGACGTAAATTTCGAGGACGAGCCGTTGAGTTTGTCCGTCCAACGGCAGAAGAGGAGTCGCTCTTTCTACGAGGATTCAGACGACGACACGGAGAACAGAGAGCCCAACACGGCGCTAGACTTCATACGACAGAGTAGACGACGCCCAGCGCCGTCCAGTGAACCCCCGCAAGCTAAAAAACGAGCAGTAGAACCTTCAGGAGGCAATTTCTTTGACATGACTGCGAAAGAACCACAGGACATTCTGACCAGAGCCAATAAGAAGGTGTTCGGCAATGACGGCTTCAGACAGAACCAGCGCAAGGTAATAGAAGCTACGATGCGTGGACAAGACTGCTTCGTGCTCATGCCTACGGGAGGAGGCAAGAGTCTCTGCTACCAGTTGCCAGCAGTGCTGAGCAAGGGAGTGACCATTGTGGTGTCGCCCCTGCTGTCATTAATCCAGGATCAAGTGACAGCGTTGATTCAGAACCCTGGCTGTGGCATTCCAGCCGCCTTCTTGACGAGTCAGACGTCGTTGACGCTCAAGAGAGCGATTACGGCCGAGCTGAGACGACCGATACCGAGCATTAAGCTGCTCTACTTGACGCCCGAAAAGATCTGCAAGTCTGAGGAAATGATGAGTTTGTTGGAGATTCTGCACCAGAACAAGATGCTTGCACGTTTCGTCATTGATGAAGCTCACTGTGTGAGCCAGTGGGGGCATGACTTCCGACCGGAATACAGCAAGCTCGGTTTGCTGAAGAAGACGTTCCCTGACGTGCCGCTTATGGCCTTGACGGCAACTGCGCCGCCCAAAGTGATTAACAATGTGAAGAAGTCTCTGAAGATCACGAAAGGACTCGTCTTCTCCATGAGTTTTAACAGACAGAATCTCACGTTTGAGGTGCGGGATAAGCCGCGCGGCAATGACAAGGTGGCCATGGAAGAGCTTTTCAAGCTCATTTCGACTACGTACCCTCGCGACGCAGTGGGCATCGTGTACTGCATGACGAAGCAGGACTGTGAAGATGTGGCTAATTACCTCTTTGACCGCGGACTCAGCGCTGACTTCTACCACGCTGGACAGTCAGCAACAGACCGGCACATGGTGCAAGAAGCCTGGCAGAATGGCCAGCTCAGCATTGTGTGCGCCACCATCGCGTACGGCATGGGAATCAACAAACCCGACGTGCGCTACGTCATCCACTTCTCGATAGCCAAGTCCATCGAAGGCTACTACCAAGAAGCTGGTCGTGCCGGACGAGACGGCAAGCCATCGCAGTGCATCCTGTTCTACAGTCCGCGCGACGTGTCCAGGATGCGCAACATTCTGTCCATGCCTCAAAAGGGCATGACCAAGGAAACTCGTGCTCGACACATGGAGAAGCTCCGGTCCATGGCTGAATTCTGCGAGGACGATACGACGTGTCGTCGACAGCTACTGCTCTCGTACTTTGGCCAAGAGTTCCAGCGTGCAGGCTGCAACCGGACGTGTGACAACTGCCGTCGCACTCAGCGCGCAGCCCGGATGAACCGCTGATGAATACCCAAGAACTTGTAACTACTAGCATGCATGACGTTTGATGAAGAAGCAGAATAAAGTGTGGCCAAACGATTTCTATGTTTCAAAATGATGCAAAGCTCCAACCTTAGTCATTCCACTGTTTCTTACACTGCACACACTTGTAGAAAGTGGTGGACGGCTCGTCGGCCGACCGAATCTGGATCTGCATGAAGTACGCCTTATTGTATTCACAGTGGGGGCATCGCGCTACAGACAACCACCAACAGTCAGTAAATTTGCTTCCAGCTCTAAGCAACAAAAGCCAGCGACTTACTCTCCGTCTGGTCGACGTTCTCCCATGCTTCGTCACCGCCCAGCACGTCGTCCACCTGCTTGCGCTGCAGCGGCACCTTCTTCTCCACTTTGTCGTTGATCTGGAACAGGTACGGGCACGTCTGGCAGAAGAAGCGCATGCCATCGGACTGCACACGAGGCACGAACAGGTCAACAACAGGGTGGAATGGCTATAGCAAGAGTGTAAATACGCGTACGTCGGGCTCCACGAGCAAGATGTTGCCGCACGACGGACAGAAGTGCATGGTCGATCGACTGGATGGCGACTGATTGCTAGAATAATGGGGCGTCGAAAATGACTAATTAGAAAAAATACCGTTTTGTGTGGACTATTTTATACTTGATCCTAGTATGGGATGTCAAAAATGTCAAACAAAATAAAAATGGCAATTATTGTCCAAAATGGCAGCCACGTACGACAGTTGGGGTAGTGCTGCCGAGCGCTTCGCCGATGGCTCCATCTGTCTCGGCATCGATCTAGGCACTACGAACTCATGTACGTTATGCATCTGTTACCTCCGTCTTCCGTTGTATCCTCACTATGAGCCGCAGGTGTGGGCATGTGGCACGTGGAGCGCCATCATGTCAAAATCCTCAAGAACCGGCTGGATCGGGGCCGCACGACGCCCTCCGTAGTACGATTCAACCCTCAGAGTCAAAGCGTAGATGTGGGCAATGTAGCCATCGGACTGGAGACCTCGGAGCCCGTGGGGAACACGATTCGCTCGGTTAAAAGGCTCATGGGGCAGAAATTCGACAGTAAAGCAACTGACGTGGCCAGGATCTACGCCTCCTATGAAGTAGCGCCTACAGCTCAGGGAAATGTGGCTGTTCAAGTGGTGAGAGGCCAGAAGAAGGTGCAAGTGCAGCCGGAAGAGGCTTCGGCTTGTATTTTGACAGAGCTTAAAGCCTCCGCTGAAGGCTATTTCGATGGACAAGTGAAGCTGGACAACGTGGTGATCACTGTACCGGCGTATTTCAGTGACTCGCAGAGGAAATCTACCATTACGGCGGCTTCCATGGCCGGATTTAAGGCTGTGAGGCTGCTGAATGAGCCTACAGCAGCTGCGATGGCCTACGGACTCTTCCTGTCCGGAACGAAGATGGTGACGGTCTTTGACTTTGGAGGAGGGACTTTGGACGTGTCTCTTTTGAGTATTCAGGATGGCAAGTTCGAGGTGTTGGGCATTGGAGGGGATACGAATCTCGGAGGAGAAGATATCAACAATGTCCTGGTGGATTACCTGCTAGAAGTGCTGTATAAGCATCACGATGTGACTCGTGCTCAAGTGGGTGAAGCAGACATGGTGAGGCTGAAGAGAGAAGTGGAGAAGGCTAAGATCGAGCTGTCGGAAGAGGAAGACGTGACGATTACAGTACATGACATTGCTGGCGTTGAGAAGTTCTCGTTTAACCTGACGCGACGCAAGTTTGAGCAGCTATGCGACCCGATCTGGAAGAAGTAAGTCGCTATGGTATTCGTGTAGAGCTGATTGTTGTTGTATTTACACCTCCGTTTCAATTGTTGATAGGTGTCTTCGGATTGTGTCGAATGTCCTGAAAGAAGCACAAGTGGAAGCTGCTGACATCGACGAAGTGATTCTTGTCGGTGGCTCCACGCGGATCCCGATCTTACGGACGAAGATCTCGGACGCGTTCAATGGCAAAGTACGTAGCAGCATTTGTACAGTTGTTATAGTGTTTACTCATGTTTCTTGTCTTTGTAGGAACTTTGCTTGTCCGTGAATGCAGACGAAGTGGTGTGTGAGGGAGCCGCCATCCAGGCTGCAATCCTTAGTGGAATTGACCAGCGCGTGTTTCGCGACGTGCTCATGATGGACGTTCTCCCGCTGCCAATTGGACTTGAAACTGCGGATGGAACCATGGAAGTGATTCTCCCCAGAAATGCACGTATTCCGACGACAGTGACGAAGCACTTCCAGACGTATGAGGACTGCCAACGTGGACTGACGGTGGAGGTTTACGAAGGCGAGAAAGAAATCGCCAAGGAGAACGACCACATCTGCTACTTCAACTTCGCGCTGCCTCGGGACAAGATCGGCCAGGCAGGTGAGTTCGCACACCCTGTCACGTTCACTATGAATGCGAGTGGGATCCTTCAGGTCCAGGCGGGAGTCCATCACGATTCAGAGGAATCGCCCATGTCCAAGACTGCTATCTTCATCATGGGGGCCTACATCCTCGCACTCTTCGGCTTCTACGTCTTCTTCCGCATCTACTTCGCCGATGAGAGAGACATCACAGAATGATCCAGAGAAGTGGAGCACTCCCCACCATTTAGATAGACGTTTAGCTATTCTAACGTAACGCTCGGAATCGTTCAAGACGCGACGACTTTGAAGACGCCAAGTACGCGTCAATCAGTTCCCAGCGATTGCCATCTATCTCCTCATCTGGCTTGGTAGTTTGAAGTGGGGCTTCGGACGGATGGTACTCGTAGTAAAGCTCCAGTGCATTTAAAGCAGCCTCCATTCTCTTATCCTCCAACCTGCAGACACATTCACATTATCAGCTACTGTACATTCGCAATATCATCCCAAATACAAGTGGCTTACAACAGTGACAGGAGAAAATCAATGTCGCCAGTGGCTGCGAGATACTCGATGAACCCTGACTCGAACGGAGTGTTCAGTATGGACGAGTAGTCCTCTCGTTTAGCTGCTTCCGCAAAACTGGCTTGGATCAAGCGGTAGTTGTCAGCAAGTTCTCCTTTATCCCCATCCACCTCACTTTCGTCGAGGAAGCACGAGGTGTCCAGCAACTCATGTAGCACCGCACTGTGTGCTCCAGAGTGAATGATCCTCATCAGCGCCTCGAACCGCGCAAGCGGCTTGGGGATTACCATCGCACACTGGACTGCAAACCCGTGCAGACCCATTTTCCTGGCGATTTCCAGTCCGTTTGATTCCTGAGCCATTGCAGCCAGATCCCGTAGGTGAATCACGAACGCAGGTACGTCGATTTGATCCAGAAAGGGACATCTTTCAAGGAGAAGAACCATTCTCTCCATCACTGAGCGCACAAGAGCAATTGGGATCCCGGCAAAGCGCAACTCCCCTGTCTCTTCCCTTGACTGGCGTCTATTCTTCAGATCGACCAGTGGCAAGGTCAGCACGTCTTCCCACACTTGTCGAGCGCATGCCAGAGATCGTACCACTGGCTTTCTGCTAAGTGGGCCCAAGATACCAGCCAGGGATCGAAGCATACCCAGCTCCAGCATATTTGTCAGAATGGCTTCCCACAGGTCTGGAGCGTCAATGTCAAAGTCCAGCATGAGTTGGCTGGCACATCGCAGTACCCACGGCTGAGCGAGAGAGAATCGACGCAGAAAACTACGTGTCAGGACCTCTTTCTCACTCTTCAGCACAAAAGTCATGTCGTAGGGGACTCGGTGCTCTTCAAACGTTATCAGGTGAGTGCAGTGCTTCGTATACTCCAGTAGTTCCTTGAAGAACGGGTCGGAGTTGTCAATACCGTATTTGGTAGTGGCGAATCGCTCGATTGCTCCATGATACAGCTGACCCAGCCGTAAAATCACCCGCAACGCCCTCATCTTCGCGCGATACGTAACACCAGCTAGAGGTCTGGAATCTTTGGCAAAATCGACCAGATAACTCAAAATTTGTTCGCCAAACTCCTCACCAGCCTTCACACCCGAGGCTGCCAAATACAAAATTCTCTTGCTGAACTCGTCGTCTGCTTGCTGCAACTTCTCGGACTCCAGAAGCTCAAACGGATCTTCTCTGGCCTCGTTTGAGTTGTCTTTACCCACATGAACTGCGTCTTTCACCAGCCATCCACGAACCAGTTCAAGACAAAGTTGCACCTGAGGTAATCGAAGCAATTTTCCGATGCTACCAGCCACTTCATGGAGCATATCGCTACTCTGAGTGTAAAACCACAGAGCGTATCGTCTGTACAACTCCAGATAAAGTTTCTTGGGCTCCGATACAAGAGCTAGAAGCTGCTTCGTTTGCTCCTGGTCATTGATGATTTCAGCCAAACTTGAAGTCTGCGACGTGGCATTTCGAAGCAACACTTCCACTTTGACGCGCAGGATCTTGTTCTCCAGCCTCGTTAGTGCTTCATGCCCAGTAAAAGAGGTGTTTGAGGGGTCTTCAGCTCCATTTTGTCCCGATGCAGCGGCTTTAAGAGCGAATTCGAGAGCTTTCAGCTTATCGTCGCCGAGGGGGAAACTCTCCGCAAGCCACTCAGCAGCTGTAACGCGGCTTTCAGTGTCACTTAAACATGTCAAGATACCTTCAAACGCACTAAACTGGGCGCTCTTAGTCCCTTTTTGCTTGAGGTCCGAGGTCATATTCTTCAGTAGCAGTATTTGCAGCTCGTCTGGTTCCAGTCGAAGAGGATCCGCGAGCCCCATCAAAGCACTGAAGTTTTCTTTTGTCACCACCCGCGCCAAGACCTCCCGAGGCTTTGCAAGCAGTTCATGAAACGAAACTTTGGTTGTGTTCTCCCCGTTTTTCGAGCTTGAGGTTTGAAGTGCAAAAGCCTTCAGATTGCGTAAAACCTCCATCCTTCTCTCCACTTCTTCCCGTTCTCGATACGAGGTGCTTTCGAGCAACAACCGGAAAATAAATAACAGTCGATCGTAGTCTTGGCCCGAAACCTTTGGAATGCTCTTGAGCAGCAGCTTCGCCAAGTGCTGCTCGTGGATTTCATCTATCACGCCTGCGATCTTATCTTGATAGTCAGGAAAGTCTCCCTGCAGCAGAGCTTCGGTATAAACGAGCGACGGGAAGCTATCTTCGATCTGGTA
The DNA here is from genome assembly GCA_001314345.1 of Phytophthora multivora. Lineage (NCBI taxonomy): Eukaryota > Oomycota > Peronosporomycetes > Peronosporales > Peronosporaceae > Phytophthora > Phytophthora multivora. The sequence continues at coordinate 16,146 of LGSM01000304.1, forward strand.
GTGTCTCGTGAACTCCAAAACAGTGTAAAAGTCAAAGTTGCTCCGCGTCATTAGCGTGGGCACGAGGCGGCGGATGTACTGCAAGTCGTGACGTTCGCTTTGGAAGGCTTTGTGGTCGCACTCAATCCCCAGTAAATTGAGGTAGTGCCACCACCTCGCGTTCCCTTCCAACTCGACGCATTGATGTAAAAACGCGATCTGTTGCCAGGCTCGAGCAGCATCGGCACCAATGAACGCCAACTGCCGGAACCGGTTGAAGTCTTTTGCCACATTTTCACGAGAAATCTGCCTTCGAAACGCATGGAAAGCGTCCTCTTGCTTCATCGACAACATCAGTCCCAGAGCCAAATAGTTGTCGATCTCTTGGGACTGGTAGACAGTGGAAAGAAGCTTGCCCATCTGCGTGTTAACCACGCTCGCTGCGTCTTCAGGGAGCTCTTGCATTGACATCAGCGCCTGTAAGCTAAGAAGGTCTGCTCGTTGCTCCACCAAGAACGAAACATAGCGCTTGGATGCAATTGTATCTCTGTCTTCCACTTCTCTTCGTAGATTTTTGTGTTCAGCAATTGCAAATCGGGTCACAAGCTTCATGGCTTCATAATTGGCCAAGGCGCAGGCATCTCCTCGATACCATCGAGGATACAGTTCCCATTGGGCTTGTCCAGTCTTCGTCAAACTGTTGTGCTGCGTAAATTGGAGTATCTCGTTGACCAGCATCGTGTTTTTGAAGAGAATCAGCAGTTCATCGAAGGATTCCTTCTCACACATACAAAGCGCATGCCTCAACAACTCCAAAGTGTACATCGGAGCTTGAACACGCGCCACTTGAGCTGGTAAAAGCTTCTGATTCCGAGTAAACGCCACGTCGTAGATTTCTTTCACGTGGCTGGAGGTGTACAGCGAAAGTGATATCGCAATTTTCTTGAGAGCTTCTGCAGGGTGCAGGGCGGACCCTTTCGGCAAGCTGAGGCTTCGCAGAGAGTACAAATCGCGCGAGAAACGAATTGCTTGAAGGACGGAGCCGCTTTGAGCAGCGCTCTGCGCGATGAGAGACTGGCAAACTTTGGTGTCGATACCCACGACCGATGCAAACCGGTTTAAATCAAAGATAAGTCGAGTTTTCTCGTCATCTTGCTGAGTCTCACCAAACTGTGGCTGAAGTCGAATATTCTGACTGGTACGTTGTCGTTTTGCAGTCGAAGGATTTTCATCATTCGAAGCTACAGCGCGTTTCTTGCCTTTGCCACTTCCAGCATAGATAACGGGCATAACAGCACTCCCTTGGGCTTCTTCATCTTCGAACAGGATCTTGGGGTTTATTAGCTGCTTGAATTTCGTCTCACACTCTTCTGGATCACGTACAAGTCTAACAGATAGCAGAACTCGGTAGTCAGCTTCAACCTGACAAATCCGTTGGAGGTCGGACAGAAGCCTATCAGACAGAATATAGTCTGGGCTCTCGACGTAAGCGATGACAGCGTCTCGGGTAGCGCCCGCTATATCCAACGTCGTCTTCAGCTCGGCTAAGTAAGCTGTAACAAGTGCCTTCAGCATACAGAGAACAAAAGACTGTGGCCTGAGTCCGTTCTCATGTTCCTGTTCGCTGCCTTCCATTTCTTCTGCCTCCATCTCTAGCAACGTTACACCAAACTCGATAATCTCTTCCAAGAGAGCCACGTACAGTGCGAGGTGTGTCTTGGGGTCCTTTCGCTTTTTCACTTCTGCCAGCGCACCCATTGCCTTCACCACTCTGTTGGGAACCTCCTCAAGTACATCCGGATCTGACAGCAAGTTCTCCGTGTATCGAACTGCCACTCGGTCGCAATGTAAGTCACTGTAGGCATCGACCAACAGCATCGCATCCGTCAAAGCTGAGGACGTCGACACTTGGCTTAAGATGTGCGAGACCAACCTGGCCGCACTTTTTGTATCGGCAACGTCGAACTGTTTGATGCCGTACTTCGTCAGCATATCTTGGATTTCCATCAGACGTACGTGCTCTTCGATCTCTTCCAGACGCTCGGTCTTCCATTGACTGCAGCTGTTTGCGTAGCTTTTCAACGCTGGCGAATACGGCGGAAGTGCGGACCTTAGCAAGGCTAAAGTGGCATCAGCGCGGACGTCTGTGTCGCCAATTTCATCCAAAACCGCCAGAATTCTAGCTTCGACGGCGGATTGAGGACACTGAATGGCCTCTGCTAGCTCCGTGACGTAGTCGTGGAGAACTGGATCAACAGCAACGTCACAAAATCCAAGGTACGTTCGTACATGATCCTCGATTTCCTTCTTGAGTGACTCTGGATCCAAAACACGGTCAAGCATACTCATCGCGATGGCTGCTGGTGTTTCATCCTCGAAAACGGACAGCGAAATGATAAAATGATGCTCCACTGCAAGCCGCTTGACGTGCCGTAGTTTTTCAGCCAGTCGTTCTATTCGCTCAAACGCACCGCGCCCTTGTTCTGCAGAATAATTCGCTGAATTTTCCAGCTTAAACTCGTAGAAAGACATCCCCCCACCATCAATTGAGCCTCTAGCGTCACTGATTTTGAGCAAGTTGCAAATCTGGATCGCGGTGTCCAAATCTCCTTTGGATGCTGCAGCTTCCGATCTCCCAAGAAGCCAGAGGACGACGTCAATCAGCACTGGCGGGTCGATAGTCTCAGTAGATGATGCCTCAGCTTGCTCGTGACGAATAAGCGTTGGTATCACTTCATTCTGGATCCAACTAGCGTATGCTGAGACTGGAAGTGACGTGGGGAGGTGCTGCAGAAGCTTGCCAATACTACGAACGGCAGCAGAATCATAGTGGCGACCCCACAGTATCCTGACGGCTCTCATGGAGCCCAACCTGATATACTTTTCCAGCATTTCCACCATAGAAACCGTTCGAAATGACTGCCACTTTTCACGAAGAGAATTTCCACTTGCTTCAGCCAGCGAGGAGCTGCGCAGTAGCTGGAATGTCGTCCATTTGTAGGATAGCGCGCAGACTTCGTCGCATCTACACAATAAATCTTTCAGGTGTGACGACACCCTTGGGGACGAACTCGTGTACTCGCGGATGCCCGCAACTACTTGGAGTAAATTCTTCAGAATGGCACGAGATTCATCATCACTTTCTCCAATTTGACTAATACACCGATCGAACTTTGCCTGAAACTTCATCAATGCTCGCTTCGTCATGAGCGAGGCAACTAGAACATCCACAAGAGCTTCAGCAATCGCAACCGGATCCATATCAGAAGATGATTCGCTGCTTTCACTGTGAAAACTCTGGTCGGCTTCATTTTCCAAGGTGTCATCACACGTAAGCAGGAGTATGCCGACGCCCTCGTCAGTTCGACATACAGCAAGGGCCTGTTGGTTGCTAGTATCACTGGCACTCGCAAAAAGCGCAATATCCGGGCAATCTAAGTGGCCCTCTGACACCTCCGTTAACTCCATCTTTGAGGCCACACGAGAAGCACCAGCATCATCTGATTCTGGATGTGAGAAAAGAACCAGCTCAACCAACGGCTTTCGACTTCCATCCTCGGTAGAGCAAGCTATAACAAGCAGCGACCCAGTCTGCTCGTCGCCACAGTCTCGAATAACCGCAAAGCTTACTATCCCACACACATCTGCCTCAACCATTTCGGTCATATCGCGCCAGTTCCACCTGCCAACCACGTACGCACATGAGTAAAACCTTGCCGCCAATGCCCTGCGATAACTCCATAGTCGCACCAAGTTAATTTCCCTTCCGAAAGAATCACGAGCAAGCGGTCGTTGGCATCAAACGCCATGGCTTCCACGGGAGCTTGTCTGGAGTCGCATGACGATATTTTCTGGACAATAACACTCGTTCACCTCCCATACTTTAGCCACCTCACTCTACAAGCATACGCACCTCAATCCCAGCCCGTGAGCGGCCTTCTAAAGGTTTCCATACACTCACAAAGGCTGCATGGTTCCCTAAAATCATAAACTCCTCCTCCTCAATCAGTGGCACCTACAGCAAATAAAGCAATTCAGTCGTACATCAAACACACAGCCTCCACTTAATTACTGACCAGTAAGCACGACGTTGTGTCTTCCTTCAGACCCCCAATATTCATCCGCTTGAACTCAATAGTCCTCAGAATGACACTTAGAGCGTCCTTAGACTTGTCAACTAGTCGTTGTTCCACTTCTGCCAGCCTCAAGTTCCCCAGTCGCAGCAATACTCCAAGATTTGTTACCACTACCAAGGTTTCACCCTTTTGGGAGCTCGTTTTGCCCTTGGAAGACGCAAATTTGACAGCGACGACTTTATCTGAGCCCCCTGCAGCCACAACCCGATGTCCAAAGACCAAAGATCCGTTGCTTCTGTATAGCGACAGCGTCCCTGCATCATCTGCAACTGCTAGGAAGCCTCCGCAGCTACTGAAAGCCATTGCCAGCACCTTGTTCTGAGTCTGGATGACCTTTCTGGGTCTATTTCTCGATTCAGAAACATCGGACAGGTCCACTAGCTCCACAAACGTGTCGTCGCTCACTGCTATTGTACGTTTAGCTCCATGGGCGTCGACCCATAGAGCTTTTTGTGTCAAAATTGAGTCTGGAGAGGGGTCATGGCCGGCGTTCTGTGTTCTTTTGCAGGGTATTTTATAGAGCAAAGATGAGGTTAACGCATGAGGTTGGAGCGGGGCTTTGCCGCTAAGCCCTTCGTCCTCATTCTAGTTATGTATAGAAACGAATTAGAAGCCTCTGTGCACAGCAAGAGGTAATGCCTTCCTTACCGCCATGATGGTCCTAATGTGAAACTAGAAAAGAAAAGTTCAAAACTCGGGCTACAAAACAAAATTTCCCGAAAAACATATTTTGCCGAATTTGAACATTTTTGTACATTTTACCAAATATTTATGATGGAGCTGTAATATTTACCGTAATATGACAAAATTGTGATTTACAAACAAATTTTCAGAAAGCACTTACCGCTCTTACGGTGTTCCATGGACGAAAATGGGTACACTGCGATGCCGTGTACGTTGACTCAGCCAGTTTTGGTCCGGCACGTAAAGCAACACTCCACTGACCGCCACATTTACAGCTGGGAGAGCTGTCATTTGCCTCTTACTTCTACCTAATGTACCCTATGGACTCAATGCGACCTACGATCGAGGAGACAAATAAGTTGCTTGTGAATCGTCACCAGGGGACAATTGACAGAGGTGAGTTTTTTCGTTGGATTGGAATCCGGCTAACAGTGACGCACCGGCGCGGCCCGATTACCGTATTTTGGGAGTCCTCGGTTCCCGAGGGCCGTGTAGGAACAGCGACAAACTATGGAAAGCTCTATGGAATGACATGCCGCAGATTTCAAAACATACAAAGTGCACTTCGGTTTGCGCCAAGCCAATCACCAGTGGAAGACCCAGGGTACCATGTACGTCTCCTGATCGACGCCTTTAACAAGCAGGGAAAGCGGTACATTTCCCCTAGAGCTGTGTTGTGTATCGATGAGTGTATGAGCACGCGGAAAGGTCGAGAAGAGAAGTATACCTACGACGGAATCCCTCACCTTACGAAGATTCAGAGGAAGCCAGAAGGGGTCGGCGCGGAGCTAAAGTCTATCGCGGATGGCGACACAGGAATTTTGCTGGGACTAGACATCATGGAAGGAGTGTAATGCCAACTCCAACAAACATACAACGTAGCGTTTGGAGAAGGCACAGCAGTTGTGTTACGGCTTTCACAGCCGTATGCAGGAAGTGGACGCACCATCGTTGCCGATAGTGCGTTTTCTTCCGTCAAAACACTAGTGCAGTTAAATTCGCGACTGGGGTTGTATATTATGGGCATGGTGAAGACGGCAGCCAAGGAGTACCCTCTTGCCTATTTGAAACGCTGGGCTAGTGGCCTTCATTCTTGCAGTAGTTTTGTAGTTATGCAGAACAGCTGCGCGAGCCCAAAATGCATGCCCTGTGTTGGAATGACCGAAAGTCCAAGATGATAATATCCAACAGAGGGACGAAACTACCGGGGACAGATAGTGTTCGCGTGAGACATCGGCGAGCCGTTGAAAATGGAGAGGGCTGCGCCCAGAGGTACGAGAAACGGATACCTCGTCCGTTCATGGTAGAGCTATTCTTCGAGTCCGTCTCAACGATTGATGTGCACGACCACTACTGACAGGGGTCGCTGGAGATAGAACGTGAATGGCTGACCCCTTAGTGGGCGAACAGACTGTTTGGAACAGTACTTGAATGGTTATTGTCGACGCCTACCTTGCCTATCGGTACGAAAAGAGAAACGAAAACATTATGATGAGTTCCACCGTTGCGTTTGGAGAGTTTGCATCCCGTTTGGCGCATCAATTAATTTTCAACGACTAATTCGCCGAAAGGGGACGGTGAGACAGCAGCGCTGGTGATGACTGGAATGACTCGTGCTCTCCTGTTCACACGCTTCTGGCGTTAGGAGATCATCCTGAATATCAGCTGCTGAAGAACACTTCACAGCAAGCGCAGTGGCGCTGCAAAATATGCAAGAAGAAGGCCTCATTCTACTGTTTGACTTGTGCGGACTGCGAAGCAAAAAAACTATTTTGCAGTATGTGGAGCAACGGCGGGTAGAGCCTGCTATCAGCAGCGGTAAGCAGCTTCTCAGCACGGTGTGTAAACGAAAAATGCTCTCTGCGCCTTCAAGTTTGTATAAAACAATTATTCTTGACTTTGTCCTACCGGTAGGATTTCGAGCTGTCCCACCAGTGGGCTTTTAATCCGGCGAACTCAGATTAAACTGCGGCTCACGTCATGAACTCTCACTCCGTATTATACCTTTGCCCGCCCAATATGGTGCTACCCCAGAGCAAAACGGATTTTGTTTTTAAATTTCATAGCGAACATTTCAATTAGGCAAACATGACATCACGAACGGAAAGCAAAGTGGCGAAAACGCAGACCAAAGTGGGCGTCCCGGGGTAGCTCGAGTTCAGGCGCCATACTGCATGCCCTCCGCGTTCCGCAGCGGCAACAGCATGCTGACAATGCAGCGCCATTCGATCCAGGCTTAAGTTCATGCAGCCGATGCATCGCTTCGCCACACGCTCCAGTATCATCACTCGCGCTTCGGCGATTGTCCCCCGCGGACAAGCTGCCACTAGCTCCTCGCGAGACAACGCCAAGTTTGCCTTAATCTTGGTCTTTAAAACACTGAAGCAACTTGTACATGTACCATAAATTCATAACATGTGCATTTGTATTAAAAAGAGAAATAATGCTTACCTCCAATCGGGTTACACATCGGTGAGTACAGCGCGAGCCTCAGCAGAACCAAATCTCCACGCTCGGCGACACGGTCTTCGGTCTGGTTATGGACGAGGGCGTTATCAAAAACGATTGCGATTTGTTTTGCCGTGGAAGTGCTCGAGATAGGTGGGCGTAGACTTCACTTTCTCGTAGATTTCGTCGACGAAATCTGCGTTGACATCCATGAAAATACTGCCCCGCTGCAGGCGGAAATGCACAAGCCCTACTTCTGTCAAAACGGAGCACTGCACTTGCAGATTAGCGCCCTTGGATGACCGTCGCGCGTTCACTTCTCTTGGCGCGGCCTTGACCACGTTTGCAGTACACATTAAAATTGGTTTCATCGTAGTACACTATGAAATCACCGACATCCATGTGCTTGCGTAACTCTTTAGCGAACACCATGCGCTTAGCCTTATTGTCATCGCTGATGCATGCCATAGGCTCAACACAGACCTAAGTAATTAACAAACGTAACACGTTAGTTGATATACACCGACGGACAGAATGCAACAGCCACATTTCTAGAATTGTGAGGGATAATTTATAACGATGAGAAACCATACGGTATTTTTCCACGAACATTATTGGTGATAATGGTTTTTAAAATATTTGTCCTGAGCTTAACTTCAGTATTGATTTATAATTTCCAAACAAATACTCAATTACTATTTGCTAACAATGTGTTCTGTAAAACATATGAATGGTTTGATGGATGCTTTATGACTTTTGTGACTCCGATGTTGCAGTTCCAGGATTGGCTGTAGCATTCTGTCCGTTGCTGTACCCATGGACATAACACAGCGAGTAAGATTACCTGTTTGATGGTTTAAAAGCTTACCAATCAGCTTTTTGTTGATTGTCTACGTGCTTAGATCCACGTCAAAGTCAAACCGCACCATGTGTCTCATGCCGTTGAGCGTGTAGGTGCAGCTATCGTCAAGGAACTCCTCGAGAGTAGCCTCGATCTCCAGGGTGAACTTGACACATGAACCCCGCGCCCCGCAGCTCTGCGTGACCTTCAGCAACAATGCGGCGCGCGATCGTTGGCGGTATGTCGTTATGCGGGGCCACGAGCATCCAGTTCCCACCGAGTTGGTAGGATTCGATCAGGCAAGCTCGGGTGGACACTAGGTGCGGGTCCGGGGCATCTTGGGGAGGGCGGGGCATGGCCAGGATGAAGCCCGGTTGCGATCTTCACTGTAGACAGCGCCTCGCCTCCCCACTGTGTTGAGGTGTGCTCCCGACGACGTTTGTCCGCTGCAGTCAAGGAATTCCTGTACCCAGATGTGAAGCTTCTACGTGTCCACCCGCACCCTCGTATTACCGACTGATCTGTCTCCAGCGTCGCCATGACACCTCCAGGCCAACCCGCGGTTTTTATTTTCAAGGCTGCGGTGATGAAACACACGCTTACGAAAAGAGCTGTGAGTGTACAACGAAGCCAACAGAAATGAACGGCACAAAGTGAGAACGCGGTCAATAGTCTATCGAAACTGGAATTTGCCCGGATTAAGAGAGTACTAGCTCTCAACCCCCGAGGAGAACAACTTCTACTTCGCCTGAAGCATCAAGCTTTCTCCTTGTATGATCCCATCCCGGTCCGGATTGGCTGTCCTCATGACTGCTGATTGCTGGAGACATAAGTCACGGTTCACCTTGTTTTCTGGACTTGCCCGGCTGTTGCTACACTCAGAGCTACGTTCTTGGTTATTTGGGATCTCCCAGGAATAGATCAGAGAACCCTTGAGCTCTCGGGTTTCAACCTAACCCTGCCTATGATGCCTCTGAACATTGGACCTCTCAATTCCCAGTTGTGTGGGCTGCTGTCCGCGACCGGTTAGCGGAGGTCGTCACTAAGGCGGTCGAAAGCTGTTGGTGTGTTGGCTGTATTTTCATGGGGCCTGGCAGTGGCGAATTGAGCATATCAACGAGCATAACGACGTCGCGACCGCTTTCCGGTATGCGAACCTTAGCACACGGCTTCGGCACGCCTATCAGACTGTGACCCACCGAATACCAGGAGTCGCCTGATCATTCGACAACAGGCGTCTCGCATCACGCCGAGGGCGAAGTACCTATGAGCGGTCCTACTGGAGGGCGAGCAGGTTTGCGGAGCTCGGAGTTCTCGTATGGCAACACCATCCCTGTGTCTTCAACAAAATGACGGGCGTGTTAACCAACCAGGCCATGGGCTCTAAACAGAGCGTTCAATCATGTCAATCGGAGGTCTCGATCGTCAACCTCACCTGGGACGCAGCCTGCCAACACACACCGGGGGGCGTCGGCCACTTGCTTGGCCTCAACCTTGGTGAGAGCACTTCCGTGATCAGGGCTGCTACGGGTTGACCCGGGCAGACTCTGACATGCTAGGGCTATGATAGGGCGGCTGGTTAGTCGTTACTACGTAGTTAAATGGCAACCATGTACCGCGCTGAAAGGAAAGATAGTTTTGTAAACATTAGCAAAATCTTGTCCATTTTCTTGAATAAGCAAAAACATCGGCTTGTTAGATTCTCCCGAGCCAGTTGTCGCGAGACCCGGGGTTGTAACTTGCAAAGCAAGTTGATTAATGACAATGAAACGAGAGCTAGCCTAACTGCTTCCTGCTTGCTACTCCTATGCAGCCCACGGCGCTCCCTGTGCGTCGCTGGGTAAAACTAAATGCAATCACAGCGTAAACAACTCGACCCGACATCTAGTGTCGAGTCCGGGTACGCCGCCGAAACCTGCTTGACGACGCTGCCGGCGCCGACAGCACTTGGACCAACAGCGAACCCGAGTCGGGGCCCAACGCGCTGCGCGTCGGTGTAGCTGCCGGTGGCAGCAGCTTGACGATCCACTTGATGACACGCAACACCAGTGAGTCCAACTTGAGTCGCTTCATTTAGTCATTTATCAGGTCCTTTATTTACCTTTTTTTATTGACAAGACTGAAAATCCTAGCTCTATACTACGTAGTATTTTTTTTTTCGGAGCCGTTGGAGGCCACGAAAACAATCTTGGAAACGTACATGATTTGAAATCGGTGAGACCATGATTTTTCCATGATTGTTTTTTTTTTCTTGCCAAAATCGTTTCTCGTAAATCCGATTCGTACTTTTGCGGATAATTCCGAGCGGCGTTTTTCACGACGGTTGTCATTTCTGTTTTGGCCTGGCCTGGATAAGAATACTGGGAAATGCGAGCCAGGAGGCACTCAGCTGTGGCGGAAGAGCACCGCCGCGTCCGTGGCCTCGTCGGGGTCCTGGTCTCTCTGGAGGCCAACATGATGTTCAAGGCGTCTGCGGCACGATCAAGGAGGTGAGTGATGAAGAAGACGCTCGGGACGACTTGGATTACGAAGTGGAGGCCAGTGGGGACGATAGCGAGCGTGCAGACACGGCTGGCGATGAAGAAAGTGACGATGAAGACCAGTTGGCCGGAGGCCCCGCTCTCCATGGCGGTAGCGGTGATAAACTTGTAGAAGTTACGCCTCCAACTACGTACCACACGAGCTGGGAGGCGTGGATTGCGTATTTTGCGACGTATTGCGCCAGTACCATGCAAGTCCTGCCGGTTCGAGAGACAATGTCACGTGCTGAGCGAAACCGGCGGCTGTCGAAGACCAAGAAGGGTGCGGACGAGTCAGTGATGGTGCCCGAAGGTTTAGATCCCTATAGCCGTATGTACATCTGTACACACGGCTGGAAGAAACGCAAGTCTCGGGGGAGCGGCAGCCGGCCAAGACAACACATCCGGCTTACCGACTGTCCGTTCCGCTTCACGGTTCAGTGGAACCTGTCCAGGCTGGAGTTGCAGGTGAAGAACGGCTGTTTCAAGCACAACCACCCGATCTCCTCGTCGGCGTTCGCTACATACCCCAGTTCCCGAGGTGTGGTGGACCCTCTGGTCGATGCACGGGTGGAAGGAATGCTTTCAGTTGGGGCCAAGCGGTCGAAGATCTATGATTACCTGTTGGAGCATGACCAGAACGTCATACAAGTCGATGTGGATAACCTGGTACGCGGTCACAACTCCTCCGTGTCCAAGATTGACGACGATGACGCTACAGCCCGTGAAATTGCTGCGTTCGCTGCTGCTGACCCCGAGAACGTGTCTTCTGTGGCCGAGACTGCTGCTGGAGAATCGGGCGTGATCTCGCTGGCAACCGTGCACATGAGGCGCATCTACGGACGCTTTAGCGAGCTGCTGCTGGTGGACTGCAGCCACAAGACGAATCGGTGCGTTATGTCCATGATTCTTCCATGATTAATCCTGTTTTAACCCATGTTTTGTATCATTTACAGATACAACTATCAGTTGTTGACATTTATGACGATGAACGAGTTCGGCGAAGGCGCTGTGGTCCAGCAGTCGCTACTGGAGGCCAACAGCGATTGGCACATGGAGAAAGCTGTTTCCCATTTCAGGCGCATGCACCCGACTCGGATCGAGCAGCTCCGTGTCGTTGTTGTTGACAAGGACCTGAATGAGATCAAGGTTCTCGAGTCCAACTTCCCCAAGGCTCGTGTGCTGGTGTGTCACTTCCACGTAATCAAGTATCTCAAGGAGAAGCGCGCCAAGCCTGAATATGGTAAGATTTCGGCCGACGATGCTAGTCAGGTGGACGCAGCGGTCCATGGTATGGTGTACGCAGATTGTGAAGAGAAGTACAGGCTTTCCCATGAGTCTTTCCAAGGAATTTGTGATCGCGTTGGCTTGCATGACTTTTTCGTGTATTTCGAAAAGAATTGGGACCGTTCGCAAGATCGCTGGGTCCTGTACAAACGAGCAAGCTTACCCCACTTCAAGAACCACACTAACAATCGCTTGGAGAACTTTTTCGGGAAGCCCAAGGACTCTGTGGACGGAAAGATGAGCATGGCTGGGTGTGTCAAGGCTCTTCTCGCATACGATCGCCGGAAGGAGAATGAATACCGCTATCGACTGCACCGGATTGGTCGCCAGATCAACACAAACTACGACGAGGAGATGTCAAACGTGCTGCGGTTTACGTCCCACTTCGTGGCGGAGGAGATCGCGGAGCAGTACACAAAGGCTCTCGCGAACGCTGGACGGTACAAGTTTACTGTCGTGGGTGAAGGCGATGGCCAAGTCGTTGTCCAGAGCTCAAAGAAGACATACCGCGTCCGCCTCGACAATTGGGAGTGCGACTGTGAATTCTCGATGACGATGAAGCTTCCGTGCCGTCACGCGATTGCATACCGAAAGCACGAGGTGATCCCGGGTCCAGCCATACCGTGGATGCGCATCAATCCAAGGTAATTTGTGTGTTTGTATTGATTTTGTGTTTATCCATGATTTTTCCATGATTTGAATCATGGACAAACCAGGATTGAGGTAGTGATTCTGCCATTAAACTTCTCCAACGCGCACTGGTGCTGCGTAGTCGTGAGCGTCCTGGCCAAGCGCATCTTCTACTACGACCCTCTCCACCAGACGCCGTACCTGAACTCGGCGATGGCGATCGCCACGCACTTGAAGATATCTGGCCTCCAAGAGTACGACGTAATCGCGCAGAACAACCCGATCCAGTTTGACGCCTTCAGTTGTGGCGTGTACGTTTGCTGGATGTTCATCCGGCACGTGGCGAAGGGACCACCGCTGGACATGAGTGCGACGGTGCTGCCAAGGCGCCGCTTCGAGCTTTTCTATTATTTACTCAGCGGGCGCCTCCTGACGAAGGAAGGCTTCGAGCACAAAGACGATGAAGAAGCGAATCTACACGCGCCTCCAGTCGCAGGCAGCAATGAAGACGAAGACCTCCCAGCCACTCAAGTCGCGCAGTGAAGCCGACAAAGACGTCCCACCAACCCAAGTCGCAGAGTTGAAAGAGTTTTTATGAAGGTGAGGTTCGGACGCAGTTCGTTTAAGTCTTTAATCCATGTAGTTTTGATTTCTGGTCTTTTTCTATTCTTCCCGGTGTAGATATACTTTGCGTACCTGTATCCTCAGCGAAGTGGCCGCCTGTACAAGCATGCAAGCGCTCAAGACTCCATGCATTCAAGTGAATATGAAGTTTGCGTACGTACTATAGCAAAAAGATCAATCCCATGATTATTCCAGGATTAATCATGGGTTATTTATCCTGAATCCATGACAACCCCACGTTTATATCTTCTCGTATCTTCTCGGATCCACCATGTGAATATCCTCCTAAGTACGAAGAAACTCGTCCTCGAGAAGAAAAAACGACCCATATTAATCCTGGATAATATCATAGGATAATCCCTTATTATATAAAGTGGCCTGCATCATCTGCCTTTTTTTTTTAATAAGAGCGTATATTTTTACTTCCGTTACTCAAGAATGATCAGCCCAGCAGGTCTTATTACGAAGCCCCAGACGGAGTTTGTGGCTCTCTCCTTTCGTGGATTCGCGCTCTGGTGGGTCGCAATTTTCCTCATTCATCTGTCCACGTTCCTCTTCAACGCCTGCTACGCCAAGTTCTACTGGATTTTCGGTTCTACCCAATTGAGTTTCTCACTAGACAAATACGACGTCGGGATGTCTCGCATATATTTCCATACCATATCTTACGTTCACATGGCGTTAGCCTGTCTAGACGGCGGGTTATTGCTTCTCATGGTCGTTGGATCACTTCGTAAACGGACTTTAGTGTTTTCTCCCTGGTCCGAGTCAACAATTAAGTGGAAAGGGGCGAGGAATAGGGAAAACGTGGTCGTTCGAGACCAAATCGGACCGTTAATCCACCTTACCAAGAGGAAATCAACCGCTCCGATGCTTCGTAGAGCATCAGAGACTTACGCTAACATCGCCAATCGACGTGGCGCTCTTGGCGTCAATGGACGGTACTTTTATCCGATTCTGGTCTGTCGAGAGATCGTCGAGACGGCATTTCAAACCGAGCAAGCCTTTCGAATGAGCAGATACTTGTCCCGTTTTGTGTTGAATCGATTTTACGTCAGTCTCCTAGTGATCAACTGCTGGTCGCCAGTTCTCATCCACACCCGACTGCTTGAGAAGGACGAGGCTCGTCGAAGGCTCGCTGCAATTGTCCTTGACTGTGCACTGGACCTGATGTCTGCGATGGGAGTGTCGATTATCATCGCTTTAACTTACGTAAATGACTTCGACCCCGAGTTAATGGGATTCGGCTTCGAGTTACTTGATGATGACAATTGGTTTGCTCAGATGCTGGACGAGGCGAGAATTGTACTCGTTTCATCGTGGCTGGATTTAATTTCTCGTGCGGTGTTTGGACTTGGCATTATCATTACTACGGCAAGCATGAAGGAACTGCTTCGCTGGACGCCAATTCACAAAATTAACACTCGTGGCCCTAGTACTGCTGAGCTCAAACAACGAGGCTCCGTTATACCATTGGATACCCGTGAATCAGTACAACCTTCTGGAGATAATCTTGAACGGTATGGAAGCTACCGGTGTTTAATTCCACGCAATTTTTGGTGTTACAACGCTCATTTCACGAACCGAGCGGGGCGTGTGCTGTTTCAGTCTGTGCATTGTGTATTTTTTGCATGGGGAGTTGTCGTTTTAATGCTACATATCCAAGCATCACGCCAATTGCCATTAGTGGAATGTAGTCCGAAGGTCTACCCAATGGCTGGACTTCGCCCAGCCTGTTTCGCAGTAGAGTTCGACTGCTACAGGATGAAGATAGCTGGGAGTAAACAAGAAGTTGTGGAAGAGTGGAAACGATTCGACCATACTACCGTTGTGAAGCTTCACATTCTACATTGTCCTACCCTCGAAATGTCAGAAATGTTCCAAGAATTCAAACGATTACACGAAATTTGGATCTACAATTCAACTGTTCGAGAGTGGGGGCCGGAAGCTGCTGTCACTAATTCTTGCCATCCGAATCTGACGGTATTATCCATGATACGAACGAATATGACGGATGGGCGTCTTCCAGTTGGCTTTCAATCCGTGGATTTCCCCATTAACCTCACCGAATTTTACTTTTGCGAGACGAATTTACGAAACTTACCGGATGATATTGACGACAAGTGGAATCTCAACACGAAGATTTACATTGAGAATAGTCAACTCTCCGTGGTTCCGCTGTCACTTATACGTCTAGAACCTTATTTTCTGTCTCTAGCGGGGAACCCTATAAAAGAACTACCTCCCGAAATGTTTGAGGCTCCAGCTATCCACTACATCATCCTTCGCTCTACCAATGTGGCTGAACTGCCACAAAACGTGCTAAACCCTCCACTTCACCCAGTGTTCATCGATTTAACCGGCACTAACGTCACGTTCTTTTGGTCTTGGATCGACCCATTCGTCGAGGAAATGATCGGAGTTTCGCCAACAATTGCAGCTAGCGACACCCCGTACTGTTTAGATTGGGACGCGATATTCAGAGAAACGAAAACCGACTTCAGCCTGCCATCCCAGCAAGAATACTCGAAATACTTGATGAACGCGTCTAAGGCTAACTGGGACATCCTTCGCCAGGCTATCGACTGCACGCCTACCGGTAGTCTAACGACAATCGAATTCAATCTTGAATGGTGGGACTCTTCATATGGAATGGGAATTTAACTTTCTAGAAAACAAAGCCATAGTATTTTATTTTGCATTTTACTTGGAAGTTACCTTATCCGAATCTGCATTTACGTGGCCTTAGCTGCAGCAAGCGCCATCGCCGTGACATAATCGAGATATGCATTCGCAATTCCGTCCCACTTGGCAGTGGTATACTTACCGGGTAGAGCAAAGGCGTTGAAAACCAGTTGAGGCTCAAGTTTCGCTTCGTGCCATGCGCCGAAAACCGCTTTTTTCACCTCGGGGTCTTTCAGAATCTTCTGCACTGTGACGTCATCCAATTGGTCTGAAATTGCTGCGACTTTCTGGGCTTTGGCAGCTTTCGCCGCGGCTTCAGCTGCAGCTTTCACTTCGATTTTAGCGAGCGCCAATGCCTCCTTGATCTCCTTGATTCGCTCAACCTTCCGTAGATTTTTGAGCTTCTCCAACGTGGGGAACTTCTTGATACCTCTCTCTTCTTCCGAGTCTTCACTGCCACCAACCTCAGTGATTTCTTCGATTGATCGAGCGTTGGTATTGACAAAGAGAGCGAGGGAGGTCGCTACGAGCAGAATAACTGACAGACGCATCTTTGGCACTGGCACTTGCTGGAATTTTTGCGAAATGAGGGACTTCCAGGGCCATTGAAAGCTGTATGAATGCTGGTTGGACTTACTACAGATTGCGCAGGTACGGACGTGCAGTGCTTGTACACTGCAAATGTTTTGGCTCTTGTACTTCGGACGATGACACAACTTCCTGTGTGTAGAATCTACACACAGGAAGTTGTGTTATTGTTACTGTAGATTGGCGAGGAACTTCCTCGGAGGTAGCATCTGCGAGTCGCACGCAGACTGCGACGTCTACAAGTCCATTCCCTGTACACTTACAAATCACGGTATTTTCCTTTAGATAGTCAGCTGTTGAAGAATGATCACATTTTACTAATGTAAGAAGATCGCAAGATACGACCAGGTAAACTTGATGGCCGTCGAAAAATGTAATGAAGGGATTCGTTGGTCTACAGTGTACAGATTGAGTGGCATAAATACACCGCAGATTATCCGGATTAAATCGCTTTTCACACAATCAGTGTCACTTGGATTCCAAGTTGGAAATTGCGTTCATGTCGCGAATTTTCAGTACCTGGTATTGTGAATCGTCTGTGCGTGGCTATTTTTTTAACAGAGCTCGTACAGTATCAGTTCAGTTTTCTGCCAACGTGTACATGTACCAGGTATACCAGGTAATGTAACTTCGGTAACTCTTTCATTAATCAATGTCTGTTCCACTACATGTAGCAATATGCTTATGCACCCAGTGCAAGTACATACCTTATCCAGTAAGAAAACAAATACCACCGGTAGTATGAATTCGACTTCGCCGAAGTCATGATCATAGGAAAGTGTCTGCATGGGTCATAAACGGAACTCCGTTTACAGCATTACAGTAAACCGTCCACTGTGCGGCGGGTTCAATTCGAACAGCCAAAATGTTGTCCGGGTAAAGATCTGACAGTCAGATCTTTAGATTCTGACTATCTCTAGCAACTCAACAGCTGGATTTGGTGAAACAGTGAAAAGAATTCACAAATCTGACGTGGCTGTCACAGCTCGGCCGCTGTGCTGTTACTGAGTAACTTGCAGTACTCGGCATCGACGAAGCGATTGAGGCTGAAGTGAATGACCGCAAAGATATCGATCTACCAGCCATTCAGATAAAGCTTCTGCAGCGTATCCGGGCGGTTGGTAAGCCTGTGGTGGTTTCACTCATTAACGGTGGCATCTTGGGGGCCGAAGACATCGTTTTGCTCACGAATGCGCTCGTGGAGGCTTACTATCCCGATTTCTTTGGTGCTCAGGCCATGTGTTTGGCGATACCAGCCCTGGTGGGAAACTCCCCGTGACGATGTATTGTTCGGACTACGTTAACAGCATCGATATGAAGAGTATGAACATGACTGCTGCGCCTGGACATGCATATCGATACTTCAACGGAGAAACAGTGTTCCCGTTCGGTTGGGGCCTCAGCTACATCACCTTCTCGCTACTACCCGGCATTGGTTCTACCGCTGAGACGGTAGTATCGAAAGCTTCGAATGCGACGATCTCACTGGAGCTTATGACTAATGGCTCTGTACCAGGCGATGAGGTTGCTTTCGCGTACTTCCGTCCCATTACTACTGGAGCTACAGCGCCTGCCACGCTACTGAACCAGCAGTTGTTCGACTATCGCCGAGTAAGGTTGAAGCCATCGGAGATAAGCTAATTGAGCTTTACAGTTCAACGCAGTACACTGGCACTAGTTGACGAGCTAGGGAGCTTGATAAGCTTCCCTGGCTCGTACGAAATTATCGTCACGAATGGCGTCCACGAGCGTCGGACGTTCCGAGTTCAAGTTAGTGGCGAGCCAGAAATTATTCGAGCCCACGATTAGTCCGTCAGATCTACGCAGCAACGTAGCAAGAATGATACCATCCACTGTGCGACGGCTTCAAATTGAACAGCCAAAATCTCGTCCGGATAAAGATCTGACTATCTTCATTTATCCGGATATTAAACGCACTTCAACATCCCGAAACGTGAGGTCAATGCTTTCTTCTGTTCCAGTGGTAGCGGATCAATGAATCTGGCAGAATTTCAAATGGACCCTTTGATGACGCAGATCGTTTGTCATGTTATATACTCCAGCTCTCGTTCCATCCTGCTCATTCTCAAAGTTGCCGTCTACATCGAACTACCAACTCCTTCGCTATGAAGACTTCGTTCTCCATCCTCGCCGCGATGGCTGCGATCGCTGTAGCTGCTCTCAGTGTCCCCGGAACACTCGCCGACCAAACGCTCGTGAAACTTGTCGAGGAGGAGACGTCATGGGCACCAAGACGCGCTCTGGAGTCGATGACTGCGCCTCACCTGCAAGCTCCTCTGGATGACGGCAAGAAGAAGAACGACCACGATGACCCCGACAAGAAGGACAACAAGCACGCGCCCCGTGCTCTGGGTCAAGCTCCAGCAGTGACCCCAGCGTCCACTACGACGAGCAGCTCGACGGCGACGCCCGCCCCCACCAAGACCAACCCACCGAAACCTACGCCTGCTGCTACGACCACGAGCAGTTCGAACGCGACTCCTTCGCCAGCCAAACCAAAGGTGACGCCAGCGGCTACCAAACCGAAGGCCACCCCAGCTGCAACCAAAGGGAAGGCGACAACGTCCAGCAACTCGCACAAGCAGAAGGAGTCGCCGACTAAACCCAAACCGACACCTGCTTCGACCACTAACAAAGGGAAACCGAAAGTGACGCCAAGTGCCACGAAGCCCACCACCTCGAAGGCAACACCGACACCGACTGTGGCGAACAAGGGGTCTAGCCCCGTCCAGCAGAAGCAACGCAACCTGCGCGACAATGAGCCCAAGCAGCAACAGCAACAGCAACAGCATCAGAAGCCTCCCCACCCCCACATGAAGACCCCCAAACCGGCGTCGAAGAACGGGGACAAACACCACTAGACTGGCGGTCCGAGATAACCAATGCTGCCGAAACACCAAACACCACTAGACTGGCGGTCCGAGATAACCAATGCTGCCGAAAGCGGGGTCTGTCTGTCGACACATCGGAATGGCGATGGTAGACTTGAACAGTAAGTTACTTTTCTTCTGTTTTGGTATGTTCTTCACGAGTTGCTATTTTCTTCATCTAATCTTTCCATAAATGTAGCTTTGCTCTCTCTCTCTCAATGGTATTTCCATTTGTTGGTAGCTCCTCGCAATGCTATTCTATGGCTGGTGTATCAGGTCTAAAACATTTAGAGTTTTCCTCGATGCTTTGGGCGTTAAAGACGGAGTGGTAGCGGACAAAACGAGCAAACGCGTACTGTATCAATATAAAGAATGTAAAAGTTGAAGATCAATCTCAGATGTTCTTAAATATTTAAAAACAAAAAATTGTTTAGGTCAGAAAAAAATCAAACAACCATGATAAATATACTAATTAACACGTTGGTGACTTCGATACTGAACTTGCCAAAGCTACGCTGTGGTTGAAGTGCGTCCGTCGAAACCATCTTGTCGCCGATGTCGCACACAAACCGGCGTCCACTTGATCTATCGCGTTGATCCAAGCAGCAGGTGGTGCGCCAAGCTCCAACATTGGCGACTCACAGCAACCGCCTGGCCGTGCCGAAGTGTAGCAACGATCAAGACGATCATCAACCCTGGTCTCCTTCTGAAGTTGCAAAGCCAAAGGCAGCTCAAGTGCACCAAGCAGCACAAGATTTCGCAGCATCATTGGCTGCCAATTTGTTAATTAACAGGTGCAACACGCGGGAAGGGGAAGACTGCAACCATGTGGCATGCCTACGAACCGCCTTCGCCTGGAATCGGCGGCAAGCCAAACAAACAAGCGGAGACTCGACAAGGCTCACGCAATGTGCACCATTACAGCCGTCAGATGCTCTCGAGAGGTTGAAGAAGAGTGAGTCTCTGCGTAATTCTGCGGACTGCCGTTCCACCACCAACAGCTCACAGGATTGATATGGATAGGGGCTGGGCTGGCGGTGCCGCACCCGTGCAGACGAACCCCGCAGGCAGTTCCGTTCATTGTCCGTTTTACCTTCCGGTGCAACAACAGCAACAGCTACAGCTTCTACCGCCAGTGCCGCCACCACTGCTGCAGTCGCCAAAGCCTTCCTCTTCAATCTAGCGCCTGCTCTACCAAGTGACCATGGCCGACCCGATGGACAGCGCCAACTACGAGGTGGCCAACTCGCCCAACAAGAACGGAGCCGCCCCCGTCGGCGCCTTCGACGAGGCCAACAAGGCCGCCGCGCGCCTCATCAAGCCCAACGCCATCCTCTACACGAGCGCGCTGCTGTCGTGGCTGCAGCCGTTCCAAAGCGGTTGGTCCACCTCGCAGATGAACCTGTCGCAGTACAACGACACGGACCAGTGCAATGCTCGCCCCGTGGCGGAGGGCACGTGCCTCATGTTCCCGGGCCACTCGAAGCTCGAGTGGACGTTCGCCGTGAACGCCTGGATCTTCGGCGCCATGGTGGGCTCGCTGTGCTGCGGCCACTTCAGCGACAAGTACGGCCGCAAGAAGACGCTCATGGGGAACTGCATCTTCATGATCGTCGGTGGTATCGTGCAGACCGTCGTGTCCAACGTGTGGCTGTTCTCCGTTGGGCGTCTCATTGCAGGACTGGCGTCGGGTACCGCTACAGCGACGATCGGTAGCTACGTGAACGAGCTGTCGCCTCCGCACATGCGTAACACGTTGGGTCTGGGCCTGCAGATTTTCACGACGATCGGCATCTTGTTCCCGGCCATCGCCTTCTTCTTCGCCAACACGAGCTCGGGCTGGCGTTACCTGGCTGCGTTCCCCGTGGTGCTGGGCGCCGCCTACTTGCTGCTCGCGCCGACCATGTGCGTGGAGAGTCCTGCGTGGCTGCTGACGCAAGGGCGTACGGAGGAGGCCAAGCAGGTGATCGCGCGTCTGTACGGCGAACAGCACGTGCAGACTGCTCTGTCGTGGCTCGAGGTGGCCAAGAAGCCCGAGAACGCCGAGGAGGGCTTCGCTGCTCCCGCGAAAGAGTCCATGTTCAACCCGCGCTACCGCCTCCAGCTTCTGACCGGCATCCTGCTGTCGTGCTCGCAGCAGCTCTCGGGTATCAATGCCGTGTTCTACTACTCGGGAAGCATCTTCTCGGACGCCGGCATCTCGGACTCGCGCGTGGGCACGCTCGTCATCGACTTTATCAACATTTGGCCGGCCTTCTTCACGGGTGTGTTGGCGAACCGCTTCGGTGCGCGTAACATGATCCTGTGGGGTCTGTCTGGCATGGTGATCATGTCCATCGGCATGACGGTGGCGTTCGTCGTGGACGTGTCCGCTCTGTCGATCGTCTTCACGGCGCTGTACGTGATCGTTTTTGGCGTGACGCTGGGTCCGCTCGTGTGGGTGATGACCGCCGACATTTTCCCGGACTCAATCCGCGCCAGTGCGTCGTCGCTCTGCATCGGCATCAACTGGCTGTGCAACCTCATCGTGGGTGTGTCATACCCGTACGTGTCGGACGCTCTGAACGACTACGCGTACGTTCCGTTCGTGGTGTTGCTTGCGATTTTCTACCTGCTCGCTCTCAAGATGGTGCCGGAGACGTCTGGCAAGTCTGCTGAGGAGATTCAGGCCGAGTACGATTCACGTCGTGAGCAGTAGATCTTCGGGTACGCTGCGCTCCATATCATGGATTGACACTCCAAACGTCATGCGCTTGGCTGGTTGTGCAATAGATTTTGTTTATCCTAAAACGTCAAGATAGGAGTCTTGAATTTATCCTAAACCTCAAGATGAGAGTCTTGAATTTCTTGAATTTCNGTTTTTAGTAAATTGGGGTTGATGGAGAGCAGTCTACGTAGTCAGTCTATTATTCTTGCTATCGGAAACATTATGATTTTGTAATGAATGTCGTGCTCTCATCATAGTGGTATTGACACTGATGTTGATCAAGTGTTTCATGCCTGAAACGAACTATGATGACGGAAAATTACGATGAGATGTAAAACGAAAAAAGAAGAAGATAAAAACATTTAAATATAAATGTAAATTTGTGTTTTCAATTAGAAAAATAAACTACTTCGAATTCACGACTCGTGAATGACATTGCGCTTGTAGTTGAAGCTTATCGGGCGATACCAGCTTGTCGCCATTGTCGCACACAAACCGGCGTCCACTTGATCGATCGCGGGCTTGGAGTCCAAGCCAAGAAGTAAGCATGGAGCCAGCCTGCCAGGCGCTGGACTGCCAAAGTTCAGAAATGATCATTGGGCATCAAGGTTGACGTTTGAAACAACGAACCCTTGGCATACTTAAGTACTCGAACCACCACAATTTCGTGTACTGGCTGAAAAAGTCCTTAAATATTTTGTAGAACAGTAAAACTACA
>KQ473319.1:2625-40903 GCA_001314345.1 Phytophthora multivora
TACAGCAAACAAACGGGTACTGCCCTCATTGAGGGAGGCTATTGATCGAACAGCCATTCATTACGCATTTAGAACGGAGACGGACTCTGATCCTCCGCACACTTCAGCTCCTAAGCGACCCCGCCTCACTGCGGAAGCCACTGACGCACGCCTCAACTCTGAGGAAGCCTGTGACGTAACCCTCAACTCTGAGGAAGACATCCACGAACAGGAGCAACGTCAGCATTTACTGTTCACATTACTAGCTATTCGGTATGTGTCAGAGCCCACTACGTATCGGGAAGCAATGAAGTCTTCCCACGCTAACCAGTGGCATATAGCAGCTAAATCGGAATACAAGTCCCTCATGGACAATAACACTTGGGTGTTGGTATCCCATCCTACAGGACGGAAGATTTTGAGTAGCCGATTCGACTTCGTAGTGAAGTATACCTGCACTGGCGAAATTGACCGCTTTATAGCGCGTCTGGTGATCAAAGGGTTCCTACAGGAATTTGGCATCGATTACAATGAGATTTTCTCACCTGTCATCAGGATGGAGGTACTCAGACTACTGCTTACTATTGCAGCTCTTCTCGATCTTGAAGTCCACCAAATGGATGTTAAAACAGCATTTCTTAATGGCTACTTGGAAGAGGAGATCTACATGGCTCAACCGGAAGGTTTCAAAATCTCGGGCAAGGAGCACCTAGTGTGTAAACTTCTCAAGAGCTTATACGAGCTGAAACAAGCGCCCCGTGTCTGGTACCAAACCTTATCTGCCTTCCTAGAGAGCCTTGAGTTCCTGAAACTCATTAAGGACCGATGTGTCTTTCGACGCACAGTTGACAACGTCACCTGTTATATTGCAGTGTATGTCGACGACTTACTGATCATTGCGCCTACACCAGCACTCGTCAGTGAGCTGAAATCAGCCCTGAAAAAACGATTCTCCATGTCAGATTTAGGGGAGGTGAAGTACTTACTCGGCGGGTCCATTCAACGTGACCGTAAGAACCGAACGATATTTATCCACCAACACAAGTACGCTACGAAGGTCATTGACCGCTTCAGCGACTATATGCCGTACCCTATTGCGACTCCAGCAGAACGGAACGTCAAACTCTCCGCAAGCAGTCAACCTAGCAGTGAGCAAGAGAAAGATGCGATGAAATCAATTCCGTATCGCCAAGCCGTAGGCAGTGTCATGTACCTAATGGTTGGGACACGACCCGACATGGCATTCTACATGCGTGAGGTCAGTCAGTTCCTAGCCAATCCAGGCATGCAACACTGGAAAGCAGTCATCCGTGGACTTAAGTATCTGTCGGGAACGAAAGAATACGGCCTCCTCCTGGGAGGTTCGTCAGACATCACTGCGGAAAACTTAGCTGATCAGCTGATTGCTTACAGTGACTCTAACTATGCTAACTGTTCCGACACGAGACGCTCGGTCGGAGGATACGTGACAATGATTGCAAGCAGTCCTATCTCATGGCTTTCGCGCAAGCACCACACTGTAGTCCTCTCTACAACAGAAGCAGAGTATATCGCCCTGTGTCACTGCATGCAAGAGATGATTTTCCTCAAACTTCTCCTCAAAGAACTTGGCTTTGCTACAACGCAGGCTAACACCATATATGAGGACAACCAAAGCTGCATCAAAATCTGCTACAACCCCGAACTTCACGGAAGATCAAAGCATATACACGTGCGATACTGTTTCGTACAAGAAAAGGTAGAGAGGCATGAATTCAACGTCACCTACTGCAATACGAAAAAGATGATAGCTGACATCTTTACTAAAGCTTTAGACAAGCACCAGTTCCGATAACTAAGGGCCAAGCTTCGGATGAAACCCCTTGAAGCTCTCCCAGGCCATACCGTTTAAGTGTACGAGTAAAACACTAATGCATGAAGCATGCCAAATTAAATGCGTTCTTTTATTTTTCCCACTGGGTTTTTAAGATTGTTCGAAAAAGGTTTTTTCCTCGTTGAGGTTTTCCCTGGTCAAGTACCGAATTACAATTGGCATACGAGTTTATATCCACGCAGGTACATGGGAAAATGTATAGTCCGTGACAGCAGCACGACCACCAGAAGCATCAGAAGTTGATACACGTTTTATGCCACTAGCCTGAGATTTTGCTGCGAAGGTACGGTACTCTTCTTCCTCCTCATTGTCCTCTAGCGTACGGATAAACGAAACAAGCTGAGACGCTCGCCCAGTCTTCTTCTATGGCTACGGGTACAGTTGCTGTAACCGCTGGTAAAGTTGCTATAACCTCGGGTAATGTTGCCGTAACCTTCAGTAATGTTGCCGTAACCTTCAGTAATGTTGCTTTAACCTCGGGTAATGTTGCTGTAACCTCGGGTACAGTTGCTCGAACGACTGATGCATGCACTGCTGCCTCTGCAACCTCTGTAGGCACTTCCACGGCCACTTCACAGTCTTGTATAGCCGAAAGTGACGCTACTTTATGCTCGATTGGCTTGTTATGGGCTCCAGCCGCCTCTGAAGTCGCTGGAACGCCGCTGGGGAACATGGGTACAGCTTCAGAAGCTTCCCCAGCAATCGGACGAGTCTCTGCGCCCTCCACGCCTGCCTCTGCGGCTTTAGACAGGTCCTTCATGGCCTCATTTAGGTCACTATGCAGGGCAGGTACTGCTAGGTGTATGCGTGCTGCACGCGCGGCCGCTCGCGCCTTCTTCCTGGCGCGTAACTGCTTGGCACTGGCGTTCTTCTTCTTTCTCTTGGCCGGCAGGCGCTGGACCAGCTGCGCTGCTAACGATACTACCATGGCTCAGTCTCTAAATTCCTGCCCTGGGCGTGTCTCCCGTGTCCTCCTTCCCTCACAGCAAGCTGCAGGGCAAAGTCAGATCAGCTAGCGCAGGAGGCTTCCGTAAGCGTGGGGTTTTAAAGACTGACCAGTCGCCTTTTCTTTAGAAAGAATTACCTGTTATACCTAATTTATCACGCATCCGGAACATAATGTGAAGAGGCAGGGAGGCTATTAAAGTTGCCTCTAAACAGAATGATTACCTACTACAGAGGACCTCCTTAAGCTGTTATGACTGGCTTTCACTATACTTATAGTGGAGTGTAGTCTCCTCGTTCATTGGTGTGCAGCTCCTATAAATCTAATGAACATCACTTCGTCTTTTGACGTCTAACACAACAACTTCTTCTTCTCTATCTTCACTTCTACCCTACGCTACTCGCCAGACATCTGACCAGATCTGGAGAAATCTACTATGGGTTTTTCTTCGGGGCGATCAAGATACTGCTATGTACCTCACTTACGCAAGAGTGTCAAGCTCGTGAACGACTTCCTGGATGATGTGAGAGTATTGACTCTCAAAGCTCTAAAAGCGATTATCAACCTTTCTTATGGAGTTTATTAAAATGCATTACCGGTATGCCAATTGTACAACAATAAAAGGGAAATAAAAAGGGAAATAAAGTTAAATAATATTTAGATTTATTTCCCTTTTTATTGCTGTTTAAAATTAAACGGAATGATTTAAATTTAAATTATTCAGAATGGCAGCCAATACAATTCAATAGTTCAATAGTGAAAGCTATTTAATATTTAATTGCCATTGCGCACCTTGATATCCTGAGAGAATCGAAGTCAGTCTGTAAATGCATCGACTCCTTAACTCTTTAGTTCAAGGGATGACTTCAAACACCCAGCGGGGCTCTAATGAAGGTGCTGTCAACCATTCTAACAAAATGTTTAACGCTTGCACACAAGTATTTGCTGGTACACCCAACAGTCGCTTGAATAGTCGGATTCTTCAATAAAGTGCCTATATCTCCCCGCACATAGGCAATTCCTGTGCAAGCCCCCATGTCCGATACCTGTAGTTGCGCTGAGTGTTGTATATTCACTGACGTTTATCCACCGTATAGGAGGCCGGTGCTCAAGTCACGCTGCCCCAAAAGAGGTGGATCCGTGCCCCTTTACGACCGCAGTAGCTCTCGCAGAGCATTACCAATATCATACAAAATGTGTGATCGTTTCGATCATTGCTCCTTGGGCAAAGGCAGTTGGTAGACAAGAAGGAAGCCAACGCGTGCTGTGTGTGAGAACCGCGAGACGTTGAATGGACAGAAATTATCACGAGATAAACACAAACTCTATAAGTGGTGTACACTGTAGCAATGGGGCCGTTGCCAATGGCAGAAAGACAAAGGTGGATTCGGCGAAAGCAGTGTGTCCGATTGGTGCCATGACGATTTGGACATTTGAGGAGGGGGGAGGGAGGCCACCTTGGTTAGCTGCTCTCCCCTAAACCGCTATGAAATTACACATTGGTTGGTACGTTAACTTAAATGCGTTCTAATTAAACACTCTTTCAATACTTTAATCACGTGTAATATCCCGTATTTGACATTTTTTTTAACTTCATATCAACTTACGACTCAAAATTGAGTTGCTTTCAACGACAGCTTGATTCGGAGACGATATCAACACGACGTTCCTCCGTCAGTGCAAGCAGTGTTCGTGTGCTTGGCACACGAACAACCAGTAGTATTCCGTCGAGCTTAATCGATCATCCTCGAGGGAGACCACCACGCTCTCTGCTGATCAATGACCTCCTCCCTCACTCTTCGTTTCACCGACTTCCGCGAACGTCGACGACCAAATTCCTGGTTCAACCTCCCCACTATTCCGTGTAGTCCCGTCACCATGACAAACGAATCGACTTTGCCAACCAAGCAGCAACCGCTACATGTACTTCGACTGAACCGGGGTCCAAAACTGTCCTGGAAACTCATCGCCACCGCTTTAGTGTCAACCCTGCTCATTGCCACTCAATTCGTCACGTACAAGCACCATTTCGACGTGCACTTGGCCAAACACCGCATCCTCAGAAGTCTGCAAGAACAACCCGCACTCCGTTTGTCTTTTCAGCTCAAACGGAAGTCCATGCACATCCACGGAGCGTCCAGTTTCGATGTGCTCGCGACTCCATCGCTCAAGCAGTACCCGGGTCGAGATTCTCTCGTTTACGACGGCATGGCCACGTTCGAACAGGACGGCAAACAACATAAATACTCGCTTGTGGACGGCACCGCGTACTACACGAACTACCCCGTAGGTCGGAACGCAACGAAGTCCGGGTGTCTGCCCTCAGGCCTGGTGCCTCCTATCGAGACGGTGCTCAGATCCATCGACGCTGCGTACACAGCGACGCACCTCGTGGACGGTGAGATGACCAACGTGGTCTGTCCACGTGGCTCCCTCTTGGCGTTCTCCTTCGCCGGTGAAAACTATCTGTTGTGCGCTCCTGACGTACACAGCGACGGTTTTAAAATTATGGGCGAGGACCTCGATATTGCTGTTAGATATGAAGACTCGATCCCAATCATCTCGGCCCCATCAATCCCAATTGATGAGGAAAAATACTGTGGTAAGGTCCCTTCCAACGACGCTCTCTCACTAACGGCAGCTTCACTCTTCCATCGTTCGGTCTCGGAGTGGGGGCACCGTGCTCTAAGGGCACAAGAAACAGAGAGTTGGCTGAAGTCTCTGGTGGGGTCCGTAGTGTCAACTGTATCCGGAGACTCGGACACCTCGCAATCGGCCAGTTCCTGCAGTACAACGCCTCGTCCGTGCGTGTTCGTGGCTGGATTGGGTCAGAAGACTGACTATGGACTGTCAACGACGGACTCGAAGCCGTATTTCGGCGACAAGTTCCAGGACTACGTCCCCTGCTGTTCCAGCATCCAGTACATCGAACTGGCCACAAGTTTGTACGCCTGGTACGACTTGACTCTTGTGAATGAGTTGGTTGGCTACTTGTTCCAGATCAGCTCGTCCAGCAATACCAACACTAAGGTCGTTTCCGATACGATCATCTTCGCGCACTCGTCAGCCAACCTCATGCTGGCGTACGCTATTTCCCAGAACTTGTGCTCGCTGGACTCTACAACGACATGGATCGGTGCCAGCGCCCCCATGATCGGGAGTATGGGCTCCGACTTCATCCAGAGGGCGTGCGATGGTACGCTAACTGGTGTAGTGTCCTCTCTTTTTGAACTACTCGACGAGTGTCCCGTTACTACCGGTAGAATCTCCCTCTCGTACGAAACCGGGAGCTACGCCTCGTCCGAGTCGAAAGCAGCTTATGCAGCGGCTCAGCCTGCGTACGCTTCGAACGTAGATGCCGTCATGTGTAGCAATGGCTACACTGGATTGCCTTCATCGTACCAGGCTGCTTACGCGTTGGGAGGGGCGACGATCTCGCACAAGTCGTCTGAAAACGACGGGTTGGTCGAGTACCAGAGCTGCGCGTACGGATTGGATACAGCAACATTTTCGTCCTCATATACGAGCAAGAACTACGTGACAAAGCTCAACCACCAGGACTGCAGTCTTCGCAATGGAGACAGTCTCTTCAGCGACAACAAGAAGCCGCTAAAGTGGATCCAGAATTTACTGTCGTAACGAAATAAAACCCACAAGGATTAACCTTTCAGGGCAGCCTTGGTGTTTAGTCCTGTTACAGGACTCCTGTAAAGCTCTTGAATCCCAGAATCTTTGCCATGCCTATGCCGTCACCACGCGTCGGTTCTTCGAGGCCGCATGCTGAAGCCGTCGCAACGAGAAGCAACATCTTGCTCACTCGCGCTTCAAGGTGCTTGTTCCACCAAGTCAGTGCACGTAACCAAACCGTCCCGATTCGCAGTAACGTTGAGCACAGCTCGGTACCCGCTCCCCGAATCGCTCTCCGCCGAGCCAGATGCAGCTCGTCGTCTGTAAGCTTGGACCAAAGCTGTCGGAAATCCATAGCCAGCCCTAGTGTGGGCAAATCTCAAGTGCAGGTTGCTCTACTGTACAACTGTTTGAGCCGCTCGTAAGGTGCCAAGTTGGCGAGTTGTCGTGAATCGAAAGAAGTCACTTTTCGTTTAGCCTTTTGAGTCAGCTTGGTCGTCATGGGTCTCGAGGAAGGCGGCATGAAGCAGCCTCTGGACGAATCCAGGTTGAACCGTAGGCCGTGGGCGTCTTGGCGTCTTGCGGTGGTCGCCACGCTCGGCGCGTTGCTGGTCGTGACCCAGTTGACCAGCTACTCGCCCCATTTCCACGCACATATCGCCAAGCACCGCATTCTTCGCAGTCTGCAGGAGCAACCGGCACTTCGACTGTCGTTTGAGATCAAGCGTAAGGCCATGTACGTCCACGGCGCGTCGACCTTCGACGTCGTTGCGACGCCAGCACCACAGCGCTCGGGAGATGACAACACTATGGCGTACAACGGAATGGCGTCGTTCGAGAAGGACGGCCACGTCCACGAATACTCCCTAGTTGACGGTACGACGTACTACACGCGTCGTCCGAACGGTTCACCTGTGACCGAGGCGGACGCGGGATGTTTGCCGGCCGGATCGGTCCCGCCTATCGGGAGCGTCTTGAACGCCATTCACGGCGCCACCACAGCTCAGTCCGGTGGTGCGAACGACAAATGCCCCGGTGGCTCCGTCATGGTGTTCCAGTTTGCAGGCGAAGACTTCGTGCTGTGCTCGCGTCAATCGCTTCAGGACGGGTTCCAGATCTTCGGCAAGCACTTGGACATTGGCGTCAAGTACGAACAAACCGCTCCCGTTATTGTAGCCCCGCGTGTACCGACGGCGGCACTGGCCTCGTGTGGGAAGGCCCCATTCGGCGAGCGTATCACCCCGTCACTACCGTCGCTGCTTACCCGCTCCTTCTCCGAGTGGAGCCGTCGTGCGTTGCGTGCGGAGGAATCTCAGGGTTTGTTCGATAGCGCGTGGGACCTCATTACCGACAGCACCTGTGGCTGCAAGGGCGCTCAACGGGCCTGTGTGTTTGTCGCCGGTCTCAGTTCGTACGATGACCGCGGCCTGACCGAGGACGACCCGGAAGGCTACTTCGGCGATGAAATTGGAGACCATTCGCCCTGTTGCTCGAGCAGGAAGTTCATTACGTTGGCTACGAAGGAGAACTCGTGGAATGACCCCGTATTCCAGCAACGGCTGGTTGATCTGGTTATGGAGGTGAGCGGTACGAGTGACCCAGCTACGGGGACGATCAAGGACACGATCTACGTCGGCCACTCGATGGCGAATCTCATGTTGGCTGGAGCTATTGCTAACAAGAAAGCCACGCTTGATCCGTCCTCGACGTGGGTAGCTGCCAGCGCCCCAATGGAAGGAAGTATGGGCTCCAACTACATTCAGGAGTCGTGCAATGGACAGCAAAGTGGCTTCGTGGCTAGCATCATTGAGCTGCTGGGCAACTGTCCTGCTAACACCGGAGAGACGTCGTTGGCCTACCAGGGCTCCAACTTCTCGTCGCAGCCGTTAAACGATGCCTACGCTGGTGCTCAAGCTGCGTACGTCGAGAATGTGGACGCTGTCCTGTGCAGTAACAGCTTTACCGGCTTGGTGACTGTGAAGGCCGCTGTCTATGCGTTGGCTGGTGAAGTGTTACCCCACCATTCCTCAGAGAACGATGGTATTGTTGAGTACTCGAGCTGTACAATGGGTCTGCCGCTGGACAGCTTTGATGACTCGTACGAGAGTGTACGATACAGATCCGCGCTAAACCACGTGGACACTTCATTCCGGAACGGCGACGGCGTCTTTAGCGACTCCAAGAAACCTTTGAAATGGTTTGAGTGTCTCCTGTAGGTAGAACACGCACGTTTACAGTTTGTTGTAATTGATGGAAAATGTCGAACTTGATGTACATTTACCTCTTGGTCTTGCTTCGTCCTCGCGCACAGCTCAAATCGTAAGATTTGATCCAGCACTTGCAGCTCCTTCAGTGACGCGACGAAGCTCGGAATCGACGTTAGTACTTGTCCGGAAAGCGTCAAGTCACGCAGTAGCACCAAAGTACTACCCAGCTTCGAGTTCATGCCGTCGTCACCTTTCAACCACCGACTGATGCCTGTAGGAGCTTGCAGAGCCCGGAGATGCTGCAGTTCGGCCTCGAGTTGAGCTGTGGTCGATCGGATTCTCGCTTAAGCGCCAGGAATCTTCACCAAAAGCTCTTGTTTACGAGCACTCGGCTCCAGTAAGTTCCACCTGGCCGTGTAGTTTTCCAGGAGCTGCTGGATTGCTTCTCCTCTGTCAGCGTCTCTCACTGCCAACGGGTCGAAGCCCCACATCCGCTGCACAAATCGCGCGAACTCGGCGTCGCTTACAGTGACGTGGAACTGGAGGAAGTCCTGGAGCGCGACTGCTTTGCAGCCGACGACCTCCAGCCAGGCCTCAGCAGCCTCCGTTTCCTCCGTAGAGCAGTAACTACGTTGCAGTTTGATCGCTGCGTGGATGTGGTGGGTCCTCGTGTGGTCCGGAGGAGGTCGATACCTACGGTGCATCGATAATCCGGCACACGGCACGTTACCGGTCACCAAGGTCAACATGTATTGTATCTAGAGCTTGGACGAAACAAACAGCCAATTTGCCATCGTGGCCATCCGATGCGTGGTGAGTAATTGGGCGTAGCAGTGAAACGAAACACCAGGTCGCCTAGAGTTGTGCCTTTCGTGTATCCATTGACGCCTTTTATGCGTACAGATCAGCAAAAAGCCAAGCTCCACATGCAGAATTCGAGTCTTCCCAGATTACTCAGTTTCCCTTGCCGTCATACATGTATTGATACGCGTGATTCACTACTGTAGCGCCCCTTTTACCTGACTATGACGCTCACTTGCGCTGTTCGGATGGCCGCTGAGGGATCAGAAGCAGTTCCGCTGCCCTCCTCACCGCCTCCTGCATGGACTCTATTGCACTACGTTCTCGTTCTCTCATTTCTCAATCGGAAGACTCAATATTATCCACACTCGGTTCGACATGGTTGCCTTCCGATATCTTACCTCGATGGCAACGGCCCTAACAGCCTTCGCAGGCTTCGACTTGACCCATGCAACATCCGCTTTACCGTCGATCAAGCTCGGTTTCAACCTGCACCGATCCACCATGGCGCTCTACGGCTCCACGTCCTTCGACGTCTACGTCAAGCCTGTGCTCAAAGGCAGCAACGTCACGTTCGACGGCAAGGCCACCTTCGAGCAGGACGGCGTAACCCACAACTTCTATCTGGTGGACAACGTGCCGTTCCATGAGGTCGTCAACAGCGAGAACGACTCGACCAGTTGCCTGCCAATCGACAGCATCCCCAGTTTACCTGCTATTGTCGAGGCCTTTGCGTCCGCTTCTCCAGTCTCTAGCGTTGCCACCGACCAAGACATTTCGTGCAATGGCACCTGGCTCAGCACCACCTTCTCCGGCGAACCGTACGTGCTGTGTACGGGGGCCGATGCGAACGATGGCAACTTCGTTGTGTATGGTGAAGATCTGAGCGTATCCTTTGAGTATTTATCGCAAGATGTGGCAATTTCCAAGCCAGCGGATGTCCCTAGTGACTGCGAAGCAGTGACGAACAACTCAGTTGAGCTCTCTTCTCTCGGACAGCTATACGGAATCACATTGAAGAGCTCACGGCGCAAACTGAGGGAAGAAGCCGGTGCTGCTCGCCTTGCCAGTTCTACGTGTGCTTGTCGAGGGACTCCTCGTCCTTGTGTGTTCTTCCACGGCATGGACGTTGAGGCGGACGGCGGTATCGTGGATGACTACTCCTTCTTCGGCGACATTAAGGAACACGCTCCATGCTGCTCTTCTTTCCACTTCGCCGTGCTAAACACCGTCGACTACGCGTGGTATAACGATACGCTCCAGCAAAAGGCTTGTGACGCAGCTATGAACGTCACTACGGGCAAGACAGACAGTGGCTTGACAGAGATCAACGACGTTATTATCGTGGCTCACTCGATGGGCAATAGTATGTTTGCTGGAGCTCTGGCGACTGGCAAGTGCTCCATTGGGCGTAACGTGGACTGGGTGGCACTAAGCGGACCGATGAAAGGGAGCATGGGCTCCGACTTCCTCTATCAGATCTGCGGGGTGGATGGCAACGACGACACTCTCTTGGCCAAGTTCGGAGGTCTCATCGGCCAATGCCCAGGAACGACGACTCGCCGGTCGTTAGTATACGATGGAGGCGACTACTGCGATGCTGCTTGTTCTCTTCGGTATGCGGCGGCGCGTGCCATGCACAAGAAGTACGTGACTGCTGGGATCTGTGGAACGACGTACAACGGGCTGCTATCGAAGGAGTATGCCGGGTTGCTGGCTGGCGGTCTACTTATCCCTCACCACTCGTCCAAGAATGACGGAATTGTACGTGTTTGGATGTTTTTGCTGTACGTATTGAAGCTCTAACTGTTGTTGTTGTTGTTGCAACTATCAGGTGGAATTCCAGAGCTGCGTGGGAGATTTGGACGCGTCCAAGTTCGGCTCGACGTATGCCAGCACTTGGTACGCAGCGAAGCTGAACCACGCAGACACGACATTCCACGACGGCGACGGACTGTTCAGCAGTGCACAAAAGCCCTTGAAGTGGTTCGAGTGTCTGCTGTAGTGACATAGTTATACACCGCGAATTGACTCAAACGTCTGCTCCTGCTCCTCGAGTGATTTTCTAGCTCAACTCCTTCAACCCCACAGCGTTCGCAGACGCCAGCAGCACGTCGACGTGCAGAAGATCCTACACGACCTGGTAAACATTCGCCGCGCTTTGAATGGTAAACAAGTTGCAGTTCGCTGACCCAGTGACAGACTATGTGCAGCCGCAAGCCCTTCAACCAAAGGATGCATGTACAGGTACTGTACCAATTCCAGACGCAGAACTGGAAATGAGAGCAATGTGGCAACGGATCTGGCGAATTGTCTGCAGTATGTGCATGGCAAGTCTTTGGATGCAGAGGAATCGGAGCATATTCGAGCAGGAAGAGATACCAGAAGAACAAGCGGTAACGGAGTTTTGGAACACAAGTACACGGCAGCTCAGAGCGTTAGCAAAACGAGAACGCCGAGCACCAGCGACCAGAGTAACGGGAACAAGGTTAATGTTAGGAACAGAGATCCTACTACATCAACCAAGAGAGACGCCACCACAAGTGGAACCTCCCTCACTGACAACAGGATCGGAAGACTCGGTGTTAGTGAAGAGGCTCAAGACTTACCAGATGTCTAGCAACCGTTAATGGGATAATAGAAAAGTCTGTCTCTCTCTCTCTAGGTACTGTACCAATTCACGAAATTCCTGCGGGAAAAGAGCTCGGATACTGCTCAGACAGCGCATGGCTCATCCGAGAAGACTCCTCCACGACTTGGTCAGACCAAGATGTTCCGCCGCCTTCGCGTCTGCAAACGGAGCGATGGCATCGTGGCCATCCGCAGCTCGTGAGTAACAGCGCAGCCACACCGGCAGACGTCGACGAATGTATCCAAACCTTGACCTTTTTTGCACTCAATTTGTGTGTTAAAGCGCGTTCACCTGTCAGTCGAACCTGAACTCGCACTTATATCTGTCACTGCCATTTCACCTCACATACAACTAGACGTTTAAATGAACTCTAAAATCAAATATCCTTATAGACTTGCTTAGTTGAAGTCATCGTATTGAAAGGGTTTATCTGACAGACGTCTGCTTCGCGTTATCAAGCCTTGGTTCAAGGGGTGTGCACGCCTGCAGCTCGTCAGGATGGAGGTCTCTAGCCGAACATGCAGACACCCGACACGTATTTCATTACGCCATTTGCTCGGTGGGGCCCCAGACTCCCTTCTCCAGCTTAATATGAAGGTTTCTCGTGCTCTCGCTGCGACTGCAGCCTTTGTCAGCTTGGATGCTGTCGTTGCAACGTCTTCGCTGCCCTCGATCAAGCTCGGCTTCAATATCCAGCGGTCCACCATGCAGGTGTACGGTGCATCCACCTTTAACGTCTACGTTAAGCCCGTGCTGAGCGGCGCCAACGTCTCATTCGACGGCAAAGTTTCCTTCGAGCAGAACGGCACGACACACAACTTGGTGGTCCTGGACAACATCCCGTACCACGAAGTCATCAACAGCACTGCAAACTCCACGACTTGTCTGCCTACGGAGCTCTTCCCGAGCGTTTCAGACATTGTACAAGCCATCGCGTCTGCTACTGCAGTTTCCACTGTTACCACGGACCAGGGGATCTCCTGCAACAACGGTACTTGGCTCAGCACGACGTTTGCCGGCGAGTCCTACGTGCTGTGCACTGGTGCTGACGCTAAAGATGGTAACTTCACAGTCTACGGCGAAGATCTGAGCATTTCCTTCGAGTATCTGGAGGAAGACGTGACAATCTCCAAACCGACGAACGCTCCTAGCGACTGCAGTGCCGTGTCGGACGGATCGGTGGCGCTATCGTCGCTCGGACAGCTGTACGGGATCACAATGTCCAGTTCCCGTCGCGCTCTGAAGGAGGAGGCCGAAGCTGTGCACCTCGCTAGCTCCTCGTGCACGTGTCAAGGCACTCCTCGCCCGTGTCTCTTCTTCCACGGCATGGACGTCGAGGCGGACGGCGGTATCGTCGACAGCTATTCGTTCTTCGGAGACATCAAGGAGCACGCCCCGTGCTGCTCGTCCTTCAACTTTGCCATCTTGAACACGGTCGACTACGAATGGTACAACGACACTCTGCAGCAGAAGGCGTGTAATGCAGCGATGAACGTGAGCACTGGTACAACCGACAGCGGATCCACTGAGATCAACGACCTGATCATCGTCGCGCACTCCATGGGCAACAACATGTTGGCAGGTGCATTGGCGACTGGCAAATGCTCGATTGGAAGCAACGTCGACTGGGTGGACCTCAGTGGACCTATGAAAGGCAGTATGGGCTCGGACTTCCTTCACCAGATCTGCGATGGTGGCAATTTGTTTCAAAACATCTTGGCGGAGCTTGGAGGCCTCATTGGCCAATGTCCTGGCACCACCACACGCCGATCTCTTGTATACGACGGCGGCGACTACTGCGATTCTGAATGCTCCGCTCGCTATGCTGCCGCTCGAGCTGTCCACAAGAAATACGTGACTGCTAGTATGTGTGGGACGACGTACTCTGGGCTGCTCTCGAGCGAATACGCGGGTCTACTGGCTGGAGGCTTGCTCATCCCGCACCACTCGTCCGAGAACGACGGCATTGTACGTCCTTTCTCCCAGGAATCCTGTTGTTTTGGCTGTGTATTAATCACACTCTTGGTTTTTGTTGTAGGTGGAGTTCCAGAGCTGCATCGGAGACTTGGACTCCTCGTCGTTCAAGACCACGTACTCCACAACTTGGTACGCTGCTGCTTTGAATCACGCCGATACCACGTTCCACAATGGCGAGGGGTTGTTCAGTAGCGCCAAGAAGCCCCTCAAGTGGTTCGAGTGCTTGCTCTAGTGTAAATGTTAAACATATCACAACTGGTTTGCCACTGCAAGGAACTGAGAGAGACCAGGTCGCTGTTTTCCATATTCTGTTGGTGCAGTAGCGTGGCTGGTGGACTTTGTTGTTGGGGCTGAATTGTGAATCCAGACAGTCGGCACTGAGGTGTTTGCGTGATTCTCCTTTGAGTCTTCATCTCGCTTAGCATCGTCGCAGCAGAATCGCGAGAACTCTCTGTGTTTATATGACTCAGCTGCCAGGGAATCGACGACCAGCTAAATCTCCGAGACGTCGACCTTCCGTCGTGAAAAAAGAAGTCGTTCCGCTATCAAATGTGACTGCAAGGATCGGTGAACTTCCCCCAGTACCGCGAAGCACCGACAAGATTCTAATGAGCTCTCCATTTCGAGCCACCCAGGTGCTATGAATTGTCACGAGCGAAGAGAGGAGCCTTTCCGTATCGATACACTCTGACGTAGAGTCTTTCGATGACTTCTGAAGTGTATTTAACTCCGTGAACAGTGTATCGAAATTGTAGATGGTAACTCGACCTAGAAACAAATTTAGTTTAATAAAGGATTCAGACCATATCCGAGTACCATAGCATATACCTTGTTCATCGCCGACACAGAAAATGTTGGCGCTGTTTGGATAACCAGAAATCCACATAGTAGCACTAACAACAGTATCACCTTGTGAATTATGAGGTGCATTGTGTTGTTGGGATGGAACTCCATACTGAAGGCTCAAAATACGTTGATAGCTGTACGGAAAGACTGGCGGAATGGCTTTACTGGACCAGATCGTCAACTGACTTGGATTTCCCTCTTCCACTACCACGAAATACGGAAACGGATCCAGATACACCACTTGACCGACGAGAGCTGTTTTCAAACCAGTTGACTCACTGTGTGCGGATTTACACTGTGTTTTTACCGCACTACCAGAAGCAACGACTGCCCCGCCTTTCAACTTCCACACGCAAAACGTGCCATCAAACGGTGAGACCGTGGCCAAATGTTGGAGGTCGTTGTGGATATCAATTGCAACTGCATCAGGACCGCCACTGCCTGTGCGCGAAATGATCATCCGTTGCTGCATCTTTTGCCTGGCTTGTGCTCTCTTCACGAACGCTGCTATCGTAATTGGCTCCCGACTTGCAAACATTTTTCTTGACAACGATTTCCCGTAAGTATTTGGAAGGGGGAAGGCACTGTCTAAGACTTCGTCGGCTTTGCCAGCAGTGATTTTGCCCGTTTGAGCGTAGTCGACTGAGTGAAAAAGCCTCTTGAACTCTTCATCTAGCGCCTGCAGTGGCTCGTGTTTATCATTTCCAGATACCCCAATGCAATTGTTGCTCAAACTTTGAAGCACTTGCCAGTGATTGAGTGTGTGAATCACCTCCAAGTCTGTCGAGAGTGATATCAATACCGTGCCGTCGAATGAACTTGATACAATTTGGCGAGACCCACTGACCCACCGAATTGCTGCGACTTCAGCTGAATGGAGGCGCTTG
This sequence comes from Phytophthora multivora, assembly GCA_001314345.1. Lineage (NCBI taxonomy): Eukaryota > Oomycota > Peronosporomycetes > Peronosporales > Peronosporaceae > Phytophthora > Phytophthora multivora. Next base: position 18,401 of record KQ473319.1, read on the forward strand.
GAAAGAATAACAGCGCCATGGGGTAACATAGCACGCGCTACAGTTCCATCCTCAGACCCAAGGATACACGAGTACTGATCTTCCACCAACGCCACGCAGGTCACATCACCTTTGAGAGAAACTTTTTCCCGATGCATGAGCTTTCCAGATTCTACTGCCCAGGATTGAAATTCCCGAGGTGTTATAACCACTATAGAGCGACTTGGTCCGTTAAGCATAACCGCAATAGGCTTCGAACATTCCTCGACGTCACTAGCTCGTTCAGCCCGGCGCTTTTTACTGTGGAGTTGGGTACAATCCTCCTCCTTATTCAGTAGTTCCACGAAAAAAACTGTCGAGTGCGCGATAGCAATTCGTTTTCTAGACGGCATGTAGCACATGGCGCGCATCGGTCGAGTCAGTGTTCTAGGTAATGCGTGGCCCTTCACGTATGTTTCTCGTTTGAAGTCTCGAACAGGAGCAAATTTGCGCAAATCCCAGATCTGGATCAGACCGCTTTCATCAGCTGAAATCACTTGTGAGGAGTCTGGAATGACTTCGAGCCCAATCAATTGGTGTGCGTGGCCCTTCAAAGACCCAATCTTCTGTTCGAAGTGTGGACTCCAAAGATTCACGCAATGATCCAGACCACCGCTAACAAGGTACCCCTTGTCCGCACAATACTTTAGTATCGTCACTCCCTTGCCATGCCCTCGTAAAGCTTTTCCGATGCGTTCGATCCGTAAATCGAGCACGTAGATTTTTCCCGTCCATACAACTAGTGGCCAGATGTGACGTGTTTGTGATAGCAGCGATGTCAGTCATGACTTCGTGTCCCTTCTGGTAAAACGAGTGAACACACGACAGGTTCTCCAAGTTTGATACGTGCAACTGTCCGTTGGCGGAGGAGGAATAAAGGAGTGGGGTTGCTGGATTCTGGTCAAGTTCTAGAGCTGTTTGGGCGGTTTCGGTTGGAATTTGTTGGTTGAATAGCAAAGTGTCAGCGCAATAGGATTCCGGGCAAATTAATGATACCAGCAGTACAACAATTACCTGGCGTAGTCGAAGCTTATCGGCATCGTACAAGGCAATCGCCGATGAAGTCGAAGCTGTTACAACGTAGCGACCAACTGGAGAATACACCGCATCCAAGATGCTCACACCTCTGATACAACCCTGCATTAGCAGACTGCGTATGATTTAGATCCAACATGCAAACCAGAGCATACCTGCAAGGAGAATTGAATTCACCTACAACAGTATTGCTAGAGGCATCAAGCAATCGAAAACCTTTTAATTTTGCATCTTGTAGAAACATCCGATCAACGTCTTCAAAATAATACTGTACGATATGAGATGGCGTTTCGATTTCAATGCAGTAGTTAGTGAAATAACTTACCATCCCGTGTAACTCTGCAGACATATTGAGCGGATCTGCTTGGTAAGGCACCTGATACCACCATTGATTAATCATATCTTCTGGCTGGATATAAACTTGTAGCCACAAAACCACTCAAATCACTTACCCGTTGCGAAGACGTATCTTCTTCGGGAGAGAACGTGTCTACAACGAACGAGAAGTGGTAATGTCAGAAAAACAAGCGGCAATTAACGCAAACTTACGCACCGGGTGCCTTCAAGATAGTTGAGCTAAATTCTTCCCAAGTCAAAAATCCGTCTGCGTGGAGATCAGCTTGTTGATATAAACAACTGAGCTCGTGCGTCATTGCCACCTTCCATCATAGACAATTAGTATATGGTTTGAACTTGGTCTAATGCTGCACAAACCTGTTGTTCCCACTCTAAATCCTGCGCATTAAGAGCGTAGAGCATCTCAGCACTGAATTCCTTCTCGCTTAAGCGGCCACACCTTTCGAAGACTGAACGCATCGCAGTCATGCCATCTTGGTCTACACAATCCACCAGTATTAGCGCTTTAGATTTCTTGGCTGCGTAATTGTTACCAACCTAGTGTCAACAACGGCTTGCCGGGTGCCACTTGCTGCTGCTTCTTAATTGGTCTGTCGAGCCCAGGTGACTCTTTCCACACTTGACGAGTTTGTTTGCTCAGGGTTATATGCTTTTCTCGTTTATCCCTTGCAATGGCACTCTCACGAATCTTTGGAAAGTAGCTTGCAGTCTCAGCTACGTAGCGATCGTTCGCATTGTAAATTCGCTTTACCTCGCTGGTAGCAGGCCGAGATACTTCGAAGCGGCGAGAGCCTGTGTGAAAAGCGGTTGGTATCTACCGTGAAAAAACAAAAATGGTATTAGTGGAGTGCTTGGTAGAGACGAAGCACAAGATTCGCAAATCTACCTCTGCAGGATGATAGATTATCCTTCTATCAAGTCGACTGGCTCGTCTTGACCCCTGAGCAGAAGACGGAGGTTGCGGAAGCATTGCTTCCTGAATCGTGGACACGTAGAATGTGGACGCGTCGTTTCAATAATCACTCAAGTTGGGGCCGTTACCGTTGATGCATCAGGAAAATACACAGCTTGAGAGCGTATTCGCCAATGAATTCATTGAGCTCAGCTCTATTTTCATTTCGAGAAGTATTCGATGCCGCCTTCTATTGTGGTGAATGGATAACAGCAGATTTTAGGACAGCGTCGACCAACTCGGCATGTTTGTCCTTGGTGATCAACTCCATTTCTACCTGCTCGAACGCAGCGACGTAGTTGTACTTCACGTATCCCAGCCTGCACGATTTAGCAAAAATACGCGTCAGAACTTGTAAAGTAGCACTACCGGTAATATGCCGATATTCATCAGGGGAAGTCTCACTTTTCGAAGAGCTTGATTGACGATTTGTTCGTCTCGATGATCTTGCAGATGAATCGGCTCACCTTGAGCTCCGACGTAGCTGCAGACGTACATGAATCAATGCATCAGTCCTTTAGCTGTTAAAATCCAGCATCCCTAGCTGTCACTCATACCATAAGCCATCATGAGCTTCACTGCTTCCTCGGCAAAGCCCTTGCGGCGGTACTTCTCCTCGGCAATCATGATCTCCATCTCGCACGCGAGTGGATCATCGTAGTCGTTAAAGAACAAGTTAACGTCCCCAGCCATGCCTACAACATGGAAATAAGTCCTTCCAGGTCATATTTAACTTCCAACAGTGCTTGCAACTTACGATCAACAGCACCCTCGTCGATGTACGATGTCTCAGGCTTCCCATCCTCGTCAGCCTTGGCTAGTACGATGAAGGTGCACTCTGCAAAAATATATTAAACATAATAGAAGAACTGGTTAGTCCCCGGTTGCATTTAACTCAAAACTTAACCACCCTGTTCCGCACTCTCGGCATCTTCTCTCCACGACTTCTGCATCTCAAATTCCTCATCAATAGACAGCGGCTCGGATGCCGTCATCTCTGCGACATAAATACACAAAAAACATGAGCTCATGTACCACCAGAAATGGACAGGTTGAGTGCAGCGCTGTGCCTTGTAGCCACGGGTCCTTCATCCAGTTGTGGTACTTGGGCACATGCTCCTTCTCGTACGGTACTAGCGTCACCTTCTGGCCGGTCTACAGCACAAGTCACACAGCGATATTCTTAATAAATGAACAGTAGAGAACAATGAATAGAAGAACTTATGGTGTACGATGACGACGCCTGCGTTTGCCTTCATTTGGACTGCGAAAATGAGACGATGGTGTGGTGAACACGACATTCCAGAGTATAGTTGGTGTGGTGGACACTAAACTATTATCATGTCTTTGACAATCACTCTCAGAAATGCTCGGATCGACGTCCGACGCCGCACTTGAGGCGCAGCTTGCGGAGATTTTACGCATCCTTATTCAGCACAGATGGCTTCAGGTAATTACCCGCGATGTTCTTGTTACAATGATACATTGGATTGACTCCGTATTGGCGTGGGCGTGTAGGTAGACGCAATTGAATCTATCTCACTGGCGAGTAAAAGTCTACGGGAGAAGGTGGAGCAGCAGAAGCTGCTACGGCTGGCGGTTCGAGTGGGCGGGTTTCCGCCCATGTACAGGCTCCGGTATGTGACATATCAATCTGCTGTAGACGTGAAGCTGACGTCTTGTTGAAGCTATTGGCTGCAAGCTGGAGATGTGAAAACGCTGATGAAGGAGATCCCTGCTGGACTGAGCAGTAGAGAACACTACTTCAAGCTGATAGGCATTGACAGTCTGGAGGGCAAAGCAGGGCTGGAGACTACGGGAGTGGAAGGAGAAATCGATCGAGATATCGAGCGGACTTTTCCTGCGAATCCTTTCTTTTCGGAGGAAGGTTGGTGAAGCGTTTGTTTAAGATTGAGCAAATGGTGGTGATTGATATTATTTTTTGTAATAGGTGACGGTAGAAGGCTGCTGAGGAATGTATTGAAGGCTGTTGCTCTTCACGCCAGTGACATTGGATATTGCCAGGTACGTGTCAATTCGATAAGGATGTTCTTGAAGTTGGGAAGCTAACAAAGTCAATATGTTTGAAGGGGATGAATTACGTCGTCGCTGCGTTGCTACTTGTGGTGAAGGATAATCAAGCTATTGCAGAACTGGACTTGGCAGGACTGTCGCATCAAGAGGCCGTATTTTGGCTGACTATCTCCTTGATTCGGCGCAAAGGGATGGCAGATCTTTGGAAGCACAAGATGCCAGGGTCCGGTCATATTTTTTGGGAAACTATTTTTCGACTGAAAAAGCTCATTTTGTGGATGTTCTCTCCTTACTCAGGCTATCGCAGTGTATTTACCTTTTTCAGCAGCTTTTGCAGCTGCACTTCTACGATCTATCGGCACACTTTCGGCATATTGGTATGCATTCAAGCGTTCTCGTCACCCAGGTAATTAAACCCTGACCATCATCATGTTTATTGAGTTCCTTACTCTTGCTACTACATGTACGTTGCAGTGGTTTGTGACGGTGTTTGCTCGTGTGCTTGCCACCCCATCACTTACCCGAGTATGGGATCTTTTCTTAATTGACGGTTGGAAAGCTGCGTATCGAGTCGCTCTTGCCATCACAGCGGAGTTGCGACCGAAGCTACTCGCAATGGTAAGCTAACGTAAACACAAGGTTACTCTCATCATTGCTCATATTCGTTTTGCTTGTTGTAACAAGGACTTGGAGCAGTGCAGCGAGTTTTTCCGTAAGAACCCCAAATTGGGCCTGGAGGAAGCGCTTAGCCCGGATGCATTACTGCAGCGTGCACTAAGCTATAAAGTGACGCGTAGTAGCCTTACACAGCTGAAGGAAGAGCGGCATCTTGAGGTACGACAATTGCAAGGCTATTCGCCAACCAATAGCGTGGTTTCAACTAATTCTATGCTTGCATTTGTCGCAGTATCTTAGACTTCGCCTGCAACAAACGCCGCTTTCAGATGAGCATCGTATGCTGTTTCCTACACTTGAGCACGACGAAGATGTCGCTGCCAAACGAAAGTCTCTGGAGTTGATCCGCTCTAAGTTGCAACGCTTTGACACTGATGTCGCGAGTGATACAGTTTTCCTTCAACACAAGATTGAAGCAGCGGAGAAGGCTCAGGCCACGGCGATGTCGGTTCGCTATGCTATCGCATACGAATTGTCGGAGGCAGCGATTGAATTGAATGAGCGTATTGAGATTAAAAACCGCCTGCGGTCAAAGTTCCGCAAGCTCATGGCAACGGCAATCACCGAAGCAACCACTGGATCCTCGACAAGCGGTACATCTTCGGTTTTTTCGACGTGGATCAATCCATTCGATTTCATTAACGAACGTATGGCAAGTTGCTTTGAGCGTCTGCCACTGCTTTCAAGCTACATTGATACTGGGGACGAGCTGCAGGGAGGTGATAACGACACTGACGACGAAGAAGACGAAGAAGCAGGACGGAATTTGAAACATCTCGAGATGTTGGTGCCCCAGTTGGCAGCGGAGTTGCGTCTGTTGCAGCGTTCGTTGGCCTATAACGAGCGCTTTTTGCGCCCCATGCTACAGCGAACTCGGCGGCTCCAGCGTGACGCTCAACTGGCACGAGTTGAAGTAGAAGAGGCCCAAGTATTCAAAGACAGATTAGCCGACCAGTTGCTGCAGATCATGCTGACAAGTGAGAAGCTCAAGAACGAGCGGATGCAGCAGCTCTTTGCTGAAGTCGACAAGAGCGCTAACAGTGCGTGAGCAGTACGTGAGCTATATGCGATAAACGTTGGAAGTATCTACTGTATTACTACCGGTGTGGAAGCAGGCACGCGCTACAGTAAAAGTCAAGTGACGCCACAAGCTCTTCCTTGGCAACAAGCGAGCGCCCCTCTCCCTTTATGCATGCTTGGTTCCGTTCTGTTGTTTGTCCAGAGGTGGTCACACTTGAGCTTGACCCACTCCTATGAGAAAGACTTACTCGTCCTCCGTAACGACGTCAGCACCAGCGAACTCGGCCGCCACAGCAGGCTCAGCAGCGACAGGAGCAGGCATGCCCGGGCCCCACGAAGACGAAGGAAGCTCCGCAGCAACACCACCGAGGGACGGGAAAGCATCCTTGTCGCTAGCGTTGAACTTCTTGTTCTTGTTCGTCTTCTTCTTAGGGGAAGAGGTCTTGGCAGGCTCGGCGGCCTCAACAGCAGCCGCAGCGGGCTTCTCGTCCTTGGCACGCGACGTCTGCTCGTTGAACCAGACCTTCTTTTCCTTCACGGCAGCCAGCGACCCCGAGACAGCAGTCGCAGAGGTGGGAGGCAGCAGGCCAATGGTGCTGAAAGCTTCCATCTGAGCAAGCGGCAGGACCAGCTTCGTGGGCTTCTTCGCCTTCTTGCCCTGACGGCCCTTCTTTCCCTTCTTACCGCCGCCAAGCATCATGAAGTCCTCCTCCTTGCGCTGCAGGGGCTTCATGCCGTCAAGCTCAACCGGAGCGGCAGCAGTCTCGGCCTTCTCGTCCTGCACCTCCTTAAGTTCCTTGGCGTAGGTCTTCTCAAGGAAGGTAACGAGAGCATCGCAGAGGTCCATCTCATCCTGGTACGGGTGGATCTTGGCCATCTCCTTTTCGTAGTCAGCAAGCTTAGCCTCATACTCAGCCTTGCGGGCCTCCTCCTCCTTCTGGCGCTCGAGCTCCTTCTTCTTGCGGACAAGACGGATGTTGTTGTAGTACTTGTCGTTGGCCTCCTTAAACTCCTTACGCAGAGCCTTAAGCGCCGTGAACTTCTCGTCCAGCTGCTCCTTGATCTCCTTGCGCTCCTTAGCGAGCACAGGGAACTTGTCCTTCTTGTTTTCCTCCTCGTTGAGACGGTAGAGCTCGTCAAGTTCCTTCTTCTGCTCGTTGAGCTTCTCCTGAACAGCGTCAATCTCCTCGTTCTTCTTGGCCTGCAGGGCACGCGTCTCCTTAATGCTCTCGTTCTGCTTCTCCACGACTCCCTGGTCGCCCGAGAAGGCAGAGATCTGCTGCTTCTGAGCCTGCAGCTGCTCGATTTCCTTGATCACGCGCTTCTCCTCGTTCAACGACATGGAGCTGGTCTCCTGCTTGTGCTTAAGCTCAGAAATAGCAGCATCGTACTCGCCTTCCGAGTTAAACTTGAGGTTAGCACGGGCGCTACGCTGGGACTTGACGGTCGAGTCCTTCTCGTCGCGGGTCTGGCGCAGACGGGCCGTGATCTGGTTGCGCTGCTGGATGAGGTTCTCCTTCTCGTTGCGCAGGGTCGCGAACTTGGCCTTGGCCTCCTGGATCGGGCCGCCGAAGCCGCCGCGGCTCGTCTTCAGTGCGTCCATCTCGGCGCGAATCACGTTCGTGCGCGCCTGCAGCTTCTTGATGGCGGCGTCCAGCACGTTGATCTTGGCGTCGTGCTCGGCCTTGTCGGGCTTGGGGAGACGCTCGATCACGTCCGGGATCTCCATGTCCTCCACGACGGCAGCAACAACGGGCTCCTCGCTGCTCATGTTTTATCTGATGCTGTCCTTGCCTTGGCTCGGGTCTCTCTCTCTGTGAGGGGGGATACGGACTTTGACTGGCATCTGGCACCTTTGCCACGTGGATCAAAATGTACCGGATAAGTGGTACATTTGTCTCGATATGACTGATCAAGTTGAAGTGGATGGGATATGGAATCCCTCAAAGGAAGGTTATAGAACCCTTTCCGTCATATCTCAACTCCCCATGAAAATGGCCAAGGCTCCAGTACTAGCGTTGGAGACTGCGCATCGCATTGCACGCGCTGCCATCAGCTCGCTGAATGTGTCGCTACGTGGGGACCTGGAGGCCGTCGTGCCGACGTATTCGTGGGTTGTCATAACGCTGAAGTCGCATATGGCTTCTGGTCATACCGAGAATATCGCTCTCCGTAATATCCGCGAGAGTCTTCGAGTGTTGACAGTTTTATCTACTTGCAACGGATTTTCATTAACACAAAATCCGCAATTCTGGAGCGAAATCTGGCCAGATGATCCGACTTTCGAGCAGCAACAGCCTCAATGGGCCGCTAGGTGGAAGCAGCTGCATCTACAAGGACAGCCAAAACCTTCAGGAGACACATTACAGTTTTTATTCCAAGTGGATGATGCCGAGTTTCGTCATAGTGAGACTATTGCAGTGATAGCGGAGCTCATTCAGGCTACAGAGAGTCAAGAACACGAGAGTCCTGGGTTTCACCTTACGATGGAGATTTTAAACAGACACGTGGACGAGAACAAGTGGCCGAGGCGAGTGGTTTGTGGACTGGACTGTCCACATGGAGCCGTCAACCTGTGTAGACGCGCGTTTACCACTAATGGACCGGAAAAAGATCGACGGATGACCAAGATGTGGATTCCTTTCCAGTTGACAGAATGTTTTTTATCCGTGCATCATTGCCTAAAGAGATCCGGAACATTGAAAGAAGTCGCAAATGTGATTGGCACACAGAGTTACGCTGCTCCTGTGAAGGAAATGAAGCTGCACTTTGGGTGGGATCCGACGGAGAGAAACTTAAGTAAGCGCCTCCGAGAGTTCAGGGATATGATGTGGAATATGACCAACACGACGGAAGAAGACGCACGAATCCGTGTTCTGCAGCTCAAAGGCAGTCGTCTTAGTGACATGACCTTCTTCAGCTCTATATGTTCAGCTTTACCGTTTGCTGAGTCGCTGGAGGAACTCCGTCTGGCATTGCCTCTAGGGATTCGCAGTGATACTCGCAAAATACTCTGGCGCTGGCTTGCGGCTTCTGTTTTCCACCGTCAATCAACGTCCAAGCTTCGACATCTCGATCTCTCGCAGTGCAACGTTTCTACAGAAGACGTCCGAGTTGTTAACGACGTGCTGAAACGAGAGTGGGGCTCTGCAATGTTGCAGCTTCTCATCGACATTTCTTACTTCAAGACGCTATCGTTCTCGCACAGTGAAACGACTATGGCTACAGTCAAGAGCGACACGAGAATTGAACCTGAACCTGTACGACGAATGTTCTCCAAGCCTCTCGTGGTGCTGAAGCACAGTGGTGAATTTGTGGTGTTGTATCAACGCGAAGATTGGATTTGCGTTCTCATACCTGGCTTCGGGTGTGGATTTATCAAGCGACAGTCTGTCATATCCATTAGGTGTCTACGACGGTCCGGAAAAGTGAAGCTCGCATCTCTAAAACTGAAGACAGAAGATGTTTCGGCAACTTTATCGCTCCTGCGAATAGTGGGAAAACGCCTTGTGCGTTTGGATCTAGAGTGCGAGGCGTTCACAAACGAGCACCTCCAGAAATTGATATCCTGCTGTCCAAGGCTAAACCATTTGACCCTGCGAGCGGCACAGTTTAATGACTTCTCCACGTTGATCGACGCGTCAATCACAGGGGCCTGCGTGGTATCCGAATTACATTTGTGGACCCGAAAAATTACGACGTCATGCCTGGAATACGTGTCCAGAAAACTCTCGAATCCGGAATTGGCTGGGATATCTAAACTCAGGGATCTGCGTCTGCAAACAGGGCTGCTTCGACGGACGGACTTGGATATTTTACTGAATCTTCTTCAGAAAAACCAGACACTTCGCTGCCTGCACATTAAGATCGCATTTTATCTCTTCGACGCATATATGCCTCGTTTTCTGGCCCATCGTGGCGACAGGCTTCGAGGAGGTGAAGAAGATAAGAGGAAGCTAGGATTTCTCAGTGTGGTCGGAACTCAAACGTCTGGAGAGAGTGCGAGGCAGAGAATTGATGCCATTCTGTTTGGCAAAATCTTTGAGTTTGCCTACCCTGGAGAAAGGTGCATATCGCTGGACGAGTACACGGACAGAATGACCATTCAAGAAGTTGTGGATCGTGTGAATGCTGGACAGCATTGACTGAAATACCCGAAGTTTCGTTGGGCGGGACGTTGGTAGGGGGGGGGGGGGGCTTGAAATAGCAGAACAAGACAAAACAACAAATAGCACCTTCTTTTTTGGCCAGCGAAACGGTTAGCAAACTCAGTTAGGCTACTCTAGCAACGAAGGGAGTGACCTACCAAAGTTGTCGATGAAATTCCCGTATTCCTTTTCAGTACAGTGGTTTGCTCGTCTGGAGAAGAGATGGAACGAAATTCAAGTGGGTCGTCAAGGCTCCTACTCCGTCGAACGTCTCGAAAGTTTCGATCACTACTGCACGGAAACTTCACGGACTCGGGTCATTCTTGTGTGTGTGCTGTCCCCATTACCTGCACTTGCGACGATTATCCTCCTCGAATGTATGCCACTGCGCTCGCCATCGGACGGCTGGGCTGCAAACTGGGTCTTCTGGATCCGCATGAGCTTGGGATCATTCGTGATGTGCTTTGCAGGTGTGTCCCAGATGGTCACCATCGTTCCAGATATTCACCCCACCTTGATGAGAAGGCTACTCGTGTCATGGGGAGCCACTTGTCTCCAAACTGCTGGGTTCCTACTTGCGGCGAAGTTAGGTGTGTTTCCGATCCCGTTGCAGCTTTACGTCGGAGGGTTTTTAATGGCGGCTTATGTTCCCTTGGTGACGGTGCTCGTCTTTGGGAAGAAAGCTATTTCTGCCAATGCACCATGCCATCGAAATCTACAACAATGCTTGCGATACTTTAACGCGTACATGACGCTTTTCAACATTTACCCACTCTACAAAGCGCTGTACGGGCTTGTGCCGGTAGCCTATCGAGGCATTATCGTTTTCGTGCTGCCAATCTGGAAACTTGGAGCAAAACGTTTCATGGTAGGAGCTATTCGCCCACTGGAAGATTTTATACCAGGTATTGTCGCGATGACAGTGGATTTTTACACTGCTCTCTTCGCTTCCGTGTGCATGTCGACCACAGGATCCACCTACATATCGGTATTGTTCATTGGGGCAGATGTCGGCCAATCTTTACTGGAATTTCGCGAAGTTCGAGCTAACGCAAATATCGTATTTGAGCTGCTTCGCGTTCGACACGCATCTTCGGAGCGTTTCGAGAGGAATACGTCGAAGCACAGAAGTTTCTCCAGTAACCAGGGGGCTAGCAACCTCGTGGCGTTAATCCTTGCCGTCACTCGTGACCCAAGCTCGTTTCACGTCAGCTCTTTCGAAAACATTCGACTGCGAGCGTGCTTTCCCCATCCAGTGACAAGAGAGCAGGAAGCAGCACTCCAGATTCTGGAAGCGGGACCAATTTACGAGAAACCATCTACCTCCACACTCTTACAAACGAACAAGCAAAGTCTTTGTCGACGTTGGATACTACCACGACGTGTTCATGTCGGAAGTGCTGCCATTATACCAACTGTAGAAACAGTCGACCCACTTTCTAACGTTGAGATATTCGACGCTACACTCAAACATAACGCTGCATCTGGACAAAGATCCAAAAAGTTGGTTCAGCAAGGTCTGCAGTTGCTTTTCCACTGCGAATATCTTGTCCTGGTCGAGTATGTGGAGACCGTTGTGCCTCTTGTGTACGTACTGTTCAAGCTCACGTTGGAAAATATACCAAATGTCGTCTTTTACCCTGGTGGAGCTGGCAACTTTGGGCAAACAGCTGCGCTGAATATCGTCATCGTAGCACTGTTGGAACTTGGATCTCTTATCATCCTCAATACGTTTCTTGAGCGCAGATTTGCTTACTCGCCACTATACCAGCTCGCGTTCGTGCTGGAAACACAAATTTATCTTGTGCAGGCCGCGCTGTTCGTTGAAATCGTCTTTCTCTTACAATATGAGCTCGAGCATTACGGTAAGCAACAAATAGTGCACAGTCGAAAATTCGCTCTAACTTTTCGCATTTTATCCAGGCACCGACTTCACTTTTCAGTTCAAGTGGCTTACGGATAAACTTACCTTACTTTTAACTTAAAAGTACACCTTATTAAACATACCTATTTACCATTTTATTTGGTACTTATTAATATTTATTTCAGAAGTTTACTCATTTTCAATTTCAAATGGCTCGAGGTGACGCCACGCGAAAGTCGCGGCGCTCCGACGGCTTCTCCCGTCGCCGACGGCGCTCCAACAGCTCCGATAATGCTACAACACGTTCCCAAGACGCCAACGATGGATCTGACGTTGAGATCATCCACGACTTCCACTCCAAACGGGAGATAGAAGCGGAGCAAGACGAGGCCAAACTCACCCCAGAAGAGCGCGAGCGATTGCGCGACCGTGAGGAGCGTGACGCCTTCGCTGAGCGTTTGCGTCAGCGCGATGAGGATCGCACTAAACGTAAGCGTAAGGCCGAGGAGCTGGAGGCTTCTGAGGCCCCGGGAGGTCTCACGAGCGACGAGATCAAGCAACTGGCCAAAAGGGGGACAGTTGACGACGGACAGAGCGCACTTAATGACAAGCTACAGAGGCTGCGAGAGCTCAGTAGACAGGAATATCTTAAAAAGAGGGAGGAGAAGGAGCTGGAGTTGCTGGAGTTCCAGTTAAAGGACGAGGACGTCCTGTTTAACGAGTCCAAGAGGTCGAAGAAGGAGCAGGAGCAGCTGGAACTCAATAAGAGGATCCTAGAGACAGCCAAGGCAAGATCCAAGAAGGAAGAAGTGGACGGGTATCAGATTCCTGATTCCTATGAAGAAGTGGACGATGAAGGCAACAGAATCAGGAAGAGAGAGGACCTTTTGACGGACAGATACGAGGAGGAAGAAGTGTTCCATACTGAGCAGGAAGTATGGGAAGACACGCAGGTGAAGATGGCTACCAGTCGGTTTGGAGCCAAGGACAAGCACAAGAAAGTGGAGGAGGAAGACGAGTTTGTGTTCGACGACCAGATTGATTTCATCTCCCAGCAAATGCTCTCGGGGCATCATGTGAGTGAGGAGGATGTCAAAGAAGCCAAGAAGAAGATGGAGGAGGCCAAACATCTGAGTATCCAGGAAGGAAGGAAGCAATTACCGGTTTATCCATACCGGGAATCTCTTCTGGAAGCGATTCGAAATTATCCTGTCATTATCATTGAAGGAGAGACTGGATCAGGCAAGACGACGCAGATCCCGCAGTTTCTCCACGAGGTTGGATACTCGGAGCTGGGCATTATTGGCTGTACACAGCCTCGACGTGTTGCCGCTATGAGTGTGGCTGCTCGTGTCGCGCAGGAGATGGATGTCAAACTGGGGAATGAAGTTGGATACTCCATTCGTTTCGAGGATTGTACCAGCGACAAGACGGTGATCAAGTACATGACCGATGGTATGCTGCTGCGTGAGTTCCTGACGGAGCCTGATCTGAAGACTTACAGCGTCATGATCATCGACGAGGCTCACGAACGCACCCTTAGTACGGATATCTTGTTTGGCCTTATCAAGGATATCTCGCGCTTCCGTGACGACATCAAGATTATTGTGGCCAGTGCGACGCTAGATGCGACCAAGTTTAGTGCTTATTTTGACGATGCTCCGATTTTCAAGATTCCTGGCCGCATGTTTCCTGTGGACATTCTGTACACAAAGGCTCCCGAGGCTGACTACCTGGATGCTGCCATCGTGACTGTACTGCAGATTCACATCACCCAGCCGCTTGGAGACATTCTCGTATTCTTTACAGGCCAAGAGGAAATTGAAGCTGCTGAAGAGATTTTGCTGCAACGTACACGAGGCCTTGGCTCTCGGATACGCGAATTACTTATACGACCGATTTACGCTACGCTGCCTTCTGAACGCCAAGCGCAAGTGTTTGAGCCAACCCCTGAGGGGGCTCGCAAGGTTGTACTGAGTACGAATATCGCTGAGACGTCGCTGACCATCGCTGGCATTTGCTATGTGATCGACACGGGCTTTTGCAAGCAGACCAATTACAATGCGCAGACCGGAATGGAGTCCCTGTTAGTCGCTCCAGTCTCCCAGGCTATGGCCAACCAGCGTGCAGGTCGAGCAGGCCGTACTGCCCCTGGTAAGTGTTTCCGTCTGTATACGGCATGGTCGTATAAGAACGAGCTAGACGAGAACACCGTGCCGGAAATCCAACGCACCAATCTCGCCAGTGTGGTGCTGCTCATGAAATCGCTAGGAATCAACGATCTGCTTCACTTCGACTTCATGGACCCTCCGCCAGAAAAGGCACTGATCCGCTCGCTTGAACAGCTTTACGCGCTTGGCGCTTTGAATGGCTTAGGCGAACTGACGAAGCTGGGGCGTCGCATGGCAGAGTTCCCGCTTGACCCGATGATGTCCAAGGCGCTGCTTGCTTCGGAGAAATTCGGCTGCGTTGAAGAAGTGATGACGATCTGCGCTATGCTGAGTGTGAACAACTCGATTTTCTACCGACCGAAGGATAAAGCGGTCCACGCTGATAATGCGCGGCTCAACTTCGCACGCGGTGGAGGCGGCGACCACATTACGTTGATGAACGTGTACAATCAGTGGGTCGAGACGAACTACTCGACGCAGTGGACGTACGAGAATTTCGTGATCATGCGGTCGTTGAAAACGGCACGGGATGTTCGTGAACAGCTTGAAGGACTGTGCGATCGCGTGGAGCTGGAGCGCACAAGTAATCGCAGCGACCATGAGCCGATTCGCAAGGCCGTTTGTGCCGGCTACTTCTACAACACCGCCAAGTTAGACAACTCAGGCCACTACAAGACCGTGAAGAAGGCGCAGTCCGTGCATATCCATCCAAGCTCGTGCCTCATCAAGCTGGAGGAAGTTCCGCGTTGGGTTGTGTATCACGAACTGGCATTTACTACGAAGGAGTACATGCGCAATGTGATCCCCATTAAGGCCGACTGGTTGACGGAACTCGCGCCGCACTATTACAAAAACAAGGAAGTCGAGGACGCCCGTGCCAAGAAGATGCCCAAAGGCGTGGGGCGCGCAGGTTAAACGAATGGAAATGTGGAAACGACATGATACTGATAGGATCCTAAAAATGGTTATGGCAACTCGTTGTGGCATAATCGTGACAACAGCTTCAAGTTGTATCCATCCTTCCATTTGACCGTTTTGGCACCGTTGACAGTCAACTGACTGGTGCCGCTGTGGCCTCACAATCCAACTTTCCTCTTGAAGCTCACGTTAAAAATGTTGGCAATCTCCCAACTCGTCGATAAATCCGCCCTCGACCTGGTGACCATTGCGGCAGTCGGTGGTTTTGCCTTCTTCCTCGCTGTGTTAAGACACAGAAAGCCCCAAGACAGCAGAATCGCCAAGATCCACAGTCCCGACTCGACCCTTCCGCTGCTGGGCAACACGTGGGACCTCATCATCCACGGGGTAAAAGGAGACATGCACGACTTCACAACGCAAATCGGCAAGCAGTTTAACGCCGAGCCCGTTGCTATTCGAGCGTTAGGGATCCCTCTCAACTTGATCTTCTTCACACCTGAAGCCTTCGAGGATGTGCTTAAAACCCAGTTCCACAACTTCGACAAAGGCCCTTTCATGTGTGGAAACCTGCGGGATTTACTCGGTGACGGCATCTTCGCTGTGGACGGGGAGCCGTGGGTCCATCAGCGGAAAACGGCAAGCAACTTGTTCACAACGAGAGCGTTGCGGGACTCGATGACTGTCGTTATCCAGCGCCACGCTGCGACGTTGGACCAAATCCTCCAGCGTGCAAAAGAAAACAAGGAGACGATTGACCTATTCAAGCTTTTCAACCGATTCACGATCGAAGCGTTCGCGGAGATCGCCTTTGGAGTCCACATGGGATGTCTGGACTCCGAAGAAGAGCATCCGTTCCAGAAAGCTTTCGATCGCGCGCAACGAGCGCTTCGATTCCGATTCACACGGCCAGGCTGGTTCTGGAAGACTCAGCGTTGGCTGGGGCTCGGGATCGAGGGCCAACTCCAACGTGACATCCAAGTCATTGACAAGACGGTGCTGGAGATCGTGGAGAAGGCATTAACCCAAAGAGCTACGGAGTCTGAAGAGGGGCAAAGGAAAGTAAAGAGTGACATTGTGTCCATTTTC
Source organism: Phytophthora multivora (assembly GCA_001314345.1). Lineage (NCBI taxonomy): Eukaryota > Oomycota > Peronosporomycetes > Peronosporales > Peronosporaceae > Phytophthora > Phytophthora multivora. Next base: position 34,679 of record KQ473319.1, read on the forward strand.
CTCGATAAGGTTGACGCTCGCGAAAAGCAACTTGACCCCACGCACCTGCGGGATATCGTCGTGAATTTCCTCATTGCTGGACGTGACACCACCGCTCAAGCTCTCAGTTGGTTCTTTTACAACGTTTCACAGAATCCCCAAGTGGAAATTGAGATTCGTAAGGAGATTGACGAGAAGCTGCCGAAGTTTGGCACTGCCACCATGCAAGATGTGAGCCAACTGGTGTACCTAGAAGCTGCACTGAAAGAGACGCTACGACTTCATCCTTCGGTTCCTGTCGAGCCAAAGCAAACCTTGGAAGACACGACACTCTCGGACGGAACGTTTGTACCTGCAGGCTCAGCTATTGGCCTTGCAACGTACGCGATGGGTCGAATGCCAAAGGTGTGGGGGCCGGACGCCGAAAAGTTCAAGCCTGAGCGCTGGATCGACTCTGCAACGGGGAAACTCGTCACCGTATCCGCGTACAAGTTCGCGTCGTTCAACGCCGGCCCTCGCATGTGTCTCGGGATGAACTTGGCCATGTTGGAGATGAAGTTGGTTGTGGTTGGCGTGATGAGCAAATTCCACATTGAAGTGGTGAATCCAGAAGCCGTGACGTACGATCTGTCCTTGACTCTACCAGTGAAAGGGGCTCTAAACGTCAAAGTATCGCAGCCTTGGCCTGCACATGCCTAAGTAGTAACAAAGTTTTAAAAGTTTACTTGAAAAACAAAACAATAGTTGCCATCATTTCCAAGCTAAATGAAAAATTACTGAAAAAAACTTCACACAGTAGATATCTTGGCGTTGAGTTGTCCCTTGACTGGCAGCGTGAAGGAGATGGCGTACGTTACGTTCTCAGGGTTTTCCAGCTGGACGTGATACTTACTCAGTAAGGACGCAACGATCAGCTTCATCTCCAGCATAGCGAGGTTCTTGCCCAAGCACAAACGCGGACCAGCGTTGAAAGCCACGAACTTGTAGGCTGAGACGGAGATGAGTTTGCCCGTTTGCGAATCGATCCACCGTTCCGGTTTGAACTGGGCAGCGTCGGGCCCCCAAACGTGAGGCATCCGTCCTAGCGCGTACATTGGCAGCCCAGCCATCGTTCCAGCCTTGATAAAGGTGCCATCTGACAGCACAGCGTCGTGAACTGCTTCCTTGCTCACGATGGGGACGGACGGATACAACCGGAGCGTCTCTCTCAATGCAGCTTCCACGTACGTAAGCTCACTCACGTCGTCCATTGAAGGACTGCATTGTCCGTTGGATAATTTGGGGAGTTTTGCGTAGATTTCCTCTCGAATCTTACTCTCCACTTGCGGGTTCTGGCTTAAACAGTACAAGAGCCAGCTTAACGCTTGAGCTGTCGTGTCTCGACCAGCGATGATGAAGTTCACGACGATATCCCGAAGATACGTGGGGTCAAAGCTGCTTTCGTCTGCATTTCCTGACTTTTTCAGATCGTCCAGGAACAGAGAAACGATGTCTTTGTCTCCCTTTTCGTTTTCCTTGGTGTCCTTCGCTCGGTGCTCGAGTGTCTGAGTCACAATATCAAAGATGGTGGAGTTGATCACGTCCATATCCCGTTTCACTTGCCCTTCGGCCCCGACACTGAGCAAGCGTTGAGTCTTCCAGAACCAACTTGGTCGGATAAAACGCAGCGCCAACGACTGCTGACTGCGGTCGAACGCGGTCTGGAACGGATGCTCCTTGTCAGCATCCAGGCAGTTCATCTGCACCCCGAAGCCGATTTCCGTGAATGCCTCCATTGTGAAGCGATTGAGCAGTCGAAACATGTCGATTGTGTCGTTGCTCTCTGCTGTCCGATGGAAAATCCGCTCCAAGACGACCAAATGGTGCTGGATAATACTCGTCATGGAGTCTCTCAACGCTCGCATGGAGAACAAATTGCTCGCAGTTTTACGTTGCCGATACCATTTCTCGTTGTCCACTGCGAAGATCCCTTCTCCGAGAAGTTCACGGAGATATTCCGCCTTTTTGGCTCCTTTGGGGAAATTCTCGAACTGGTTCTTGAAAACGTCTTCAAAGGCTTCCGGAGTGGACAACAGAGTCATGTCAGGCGTCCCCAAAGACTGAAGCAGCACTGGTTCACCCTTCGCTTCTTCGCACAAGCTGGCGATCCAGTCGTGGCGAATCGGGACGTTCCCAATGACGTCTAAGGTGTTGCCGAGGAGCGGCTTGGTAGTTGACGGGCGCACCGCCTTCCGCGTTCCGTGCGGAGACTTGTTGTCATCGTTGGTGGTAGATAGCAGACGCCACGCTAAGGGGAACACCACGAGTCCACTCACTAGAGCGACGGCAATGCTGGACGAGAGTTTGTCGGTCATGCGGTCAACCGTCAGCATCTTGAAGGTTTGCGACTCGGACGGAGAATTGTGGAATGAACAGATATGAGACCAAGGATGGTAAGTCAATACTGTAAAATCGATAGAAGATTGTGCCATGATACAAGCCGCTGGTAACAACCGCCGGGACAGTTAAACGGCTGCACAACCCACCGTTTGGCGCTACTTGAGTCTGTCGTGAAACCTTGAGCGAAAATATCCACCGACTTTTAGCGTTACGAAGGGAGGAATCACTTGGGTAGTGATTACCGACCACGCGATCGAATGCGACTTGGAGTTTGGGTTCAATAGAACGAAGGTAGCAATACCTAGGTATGCACGCTTCGAGCTGCCGAATGGTAGGAAATCGGTTAACATTGTACAAGCTTGTGCTAGCTTCTTCTGCTTTACTTTGTCCACCACAGCCAAATTTTGCCGAACTTGAACTCTGCTGGCTCCACCGGAGCTTCTCAATCGAATCAAGCGCAACGAGATACAGTCGGATACTGGTCGGGCTTCAGCGAGGGATCGGGTTTATTCGTTCGTGACGTTCGGCGGGATTGGAACTGCGTTGGCGACCGAAAGCAGGCGGCACGGCGGAATCAACCACACAATTGATAGCTGAACTATGAGAACTGCTCTCATAGCATCGATCGCCGTCTGTAATACCAAACATGAAATACATGTACCTTATTCTACCTTAGATAAAGGTGAGATAACCCAACGCATGAGGAAGTTGAGCCACTTCGGTAGCAAGAAGGCTCGCGAAACTCGTTTACATACACATGGCACTCATATTCCTACTGCGAGCACTGCTGGCCAAGCAGTAAGTACTGTATTGGCTTTTCATACATCTGTATCATACCCGCCGCAAAAAAAGGTGGTCTCTGATTATTCCTATCCGGATTGCCGGCGCAGCGTGACTAATCAATGGGCGTTGTCATTTTATAAGACTAGAGTGAGAGAAACTCACCTTGACAAACCGACTCGATTCATCACACTGTACAATGACTCAGCAGGCTTCAGACTCCATGGAGGCAGCGGTTCTCGCTCAATTCGTACGCGAGTACGAGCCGCTAACGCCTCCTTCCTCGTACCAAGACTTGCTGTCAGGCATGACTTTTAACTCCGAACTTGCTCCATCGCCACTGTCCTCGAATGCTCTCGAGCTCCAAGAAGAAGACAAACAGGCGATCATGGCTGCTCTCGACAGCTACTGCGAACTAAGCAAGTGCCCGAACGGTGGTAATCCCGTCGCAAACGACTCCGAAGAAGAAGACAAGGCGCTGGTTAAGCTCACTCTACAGCGAGCCAAGGCCACCAAGCGGCGGAATCGACACCGCCAACGCGTGAAACAGGAGTGGCAGACACTGAGATGCCAAGATTCCCAACTGAGCGCAAAGCTCGAGCTTTTAAAGCAAACCCGAGTCAGTGACAGTGTGGGCGTGGGCCTCCTGAACTGGCAGGCGCTGGCGTCGAAAGAATTAGACGCGCGGCTGCAAGCAGAAGCGCAACGGGTTCGTATCCGAGCAGCGATTTCGTACCGAGCTGCTGTGATGCAGCACCTCCAAGAAATGCTCGACACAGAGCAGACTCCGAAGAGCGCCAATATTTTGCCAGAATGGGGGCCAGACGATACAAAGTTGTACGGAAGCTTCCTGCTGGAGCTAGCTGTCGCTCACGCGCGCACTGATGCTGTTTTTCACGACTGTGGACTGGCGGGAACAGTGCCAACCAACACGAGCTTTTACAAGCCACTGAGAAGACATGACGGTGTCCGAGAGACGACCTTTTTCGAGAGCACGTCAGCATTTGTCATGCCCAACAAGTGCCCACATTCAGCCAACACCATGTTCGACGCAATGCGTCAAATTCATCGGCAACATCCTCGACGGAGACTGTTTGAGACCGGGGAGGATCGTTCGGACACGATCGCTATCAAGTTTGGCACAGTCTTTCACTGCGAAGGGGAGAATGTGGTTCCTCTGTCGCTGATAACAGTGCTGCATCGGTTTGTGGAGATCGACCGAACAGTGTTGGTGTGGCGCTGTCTGGTGCAAGGAGAAGGGGAGTTCGCAGGCACGTTTCTCGACGAAACAGGCTGGTGCGTGCTACGACCAACGACGTCAGACTCACTAGAGGCAACGGATGTTCGAACGTGCATACACTCGATCCCCGTTCATCGAGGCGTCCACAGTGTTTGCGAAGCGGAAGACAGAGACGAAAAGTTTGCAGTCGCAGTGGTGCGTTCTGCACAACAGGACGCGCTACAACTCGTGCGTTTGATGGATCAATTACTGCTAGAAGCTTGAGAGTAGAGGGTTTGCTGTCAATTTTGCCCTTCACGACATGCGAATGTACATGCAACTATGTTTTTCATTTGAGTGAGGCCTTCCCTTATTTGTCGTACGTCTCCGAATGAACGATTCTGTCTAATCCTCGCTGCTCTGGCGCCAGGCGTCCACGAGCGACTTGAAGATACCGTCAGGCTTGCGCTGCAGCTCAGCGGGCGACCCGAACTCTGCCACCGAGCCCTTCTCCATCACCAGGATACGGTCCGAGTCCAGGATCGTGTTGATACGGTGCGCGATCGTCAGCGTAGTGCAGTCGCGGAACTCCTCGCGGATACTTTGCTGGATCTGGCGGTCCGTCTCAGGATCGATCGACGCAGTGGCTTCGTCCATCAGAATCACGCGCGACCGCTTCAACAGCGCACGAGCAATGGACAGCAGCTGGCGCTCGCCCACGCTGAAGTTCGAGCCCTTCTCGTCCACGACGTCGTCCAGCGAGGTGACAGCCTTGGTCAGCGACGCGCGCTTAACGGACGTCCAGATCTGGTCGTCCGAGAACTGGTCGAACGGGTCCAGGTTCGACCGCACAGTGCCGGAGAACAGCACGGGGTCCTGCGGGATGATCGCGATGTTGGAGCGCAAGTCGTGCAGTCCGATCTTGCTGATGTCCACGCCGTCAATAGTAATGGAACCCGCGTCCAGCTCCACAAGGCGCATCAGACCCACGATCAGACTGCTCTTACCGGCTCCAGTGCGACCGACAATGCCGATCTTTTCCTTCGCGTTCACGCTGAAGGTCAAACCGCGAAGCACGCGTGGAAGACCGGGACGGTAGCGCAGGTCGACGCGGTTGAAGCTGATAGCGCCAGCCGTAGGCCACTCTAAAGCCGGCTTCTGGGCAGCCGTGCTCTCAAGCGCAGCTTCCACCGGCATCTCCGTGTATGTCTGGATACGTTCGATCGACACCATCTGCGTTTGAAGCTGACTGACCATGCGCACTGTCCAGTTAAGCGGCTGCGTAATAGTGAACGCGTACGTGAGCGAAACACCAACGATACCGGCAAAGGCGGTACCCTCGGCAGCGTTGGTACCATGAGCAAGGACGGCTGCAAAAGCAGCAGCTGCAGCAATGCACGTGCCAACGAATTCGAGGCGCAGTGCCAACCAGCAGTTGATCGTGAAATTTAGGAAATACGCACGCTGGTTCTTGTCCAGCAGGTAGTTGTTGTGGCCGATGAAATTGCTTTCAACGCCGAACGCACGGATCGTCGATAGTCCATCCAGCGTTTCCGACAGTAGTGCGAAGATCGGAGAACGACTAATAGAGTCCAGGCGCTGCAGCTCGCGAGACGTCTTGATAAAATAACGCTGCGAGCAGTAGTATCCAGCCAGAACGGGGGCCAGAATCAGCATGAAGATCGGAGTAACGTAGGAAATGGTAACCAACGTGATGATGACGGACACGATTGTGTTGAGAAGGCCAACAACGGTGCCTGGAATCGACTCATCCAGCGTGTAGATGTCCTTCGACATGCGGTTCACGATGCGGCCGAGCGGAGTCGTGTCGAAAAACGACGTGGGGGCTCGCAGGATGCGGTTGAGCA